>JAAAWM010007898.1:0-10753 GCA_036873465.1 Thinopyrum obtusiflorum
AGCTTCAGCGCACCCCTACCTGGCGCGCCAAATGTCAGATTTCGGGTTCCGGCAAAACCCTTGAGGTTCGAACACTGGGGTGCGCACGAAGATCTCTCCTCCCTCTAGCTCGCACGCATCATGATCTCACGGCCTAGCTCGACGAACCCAAAGAACAAAGGGACACAAGATTTATACTGGTTCGGGCCACCATTGTGGTGTAATACCCTACTCCAGTGTGGTGTGGTGGATTGCCTCTTGGGCTGAGGATGAACAGTACAAGGGAAGAACAGCCTCCTGAGGAGAGGTGTTCTTGTGCTCGGTGAGCTTGTGTGGGTGAGGATGGTCTAATCCAAGATCCGTTGCTTCCTATGGTGGTGGCTAGTCCTATTTATAGAGGCCCTGGTCCTCCTCCCAAATATTGAGCGGGAAGGGATGCCACAACGGCCAGTTTGAAGGGGAACAGCTAGTACAAGCTATCCTGACTAAAGGTGGTCTTCGCCTGCCAAAGGCGCTGGTGGTGACACCGTCTTGGGCTCCACGGGTGACCTCCGTCTTGTCGTCCTTCTGGTCTTGGTCTCGTTGCACCGATATGGAAACCTTTGCCTAATGCCTCGGGACTCCTCGCCTGCGCTTGCCCCTTTAGCACCAAAGAGGAAACGAGGACACTGTGCGCGCTGGCTCCCGCCTGGCGCCCGCCTGGCCTTGGTCGTCATGGCTTACGTCACGGGAACCTCGTGAGGTTCCCCTTGCCTTGATCTCTCCGCCCCTTGTGAGCCAGCCTGGTGAGGCTGCCCCCGAGGAGGTCTTGTGTCGTCCGCCTCGCGAGGCTTGGCCCCTCGCGAGGGTCTTGGGTGTTTGCTGGTGAAGATGGGCCGTACAGGGCCGCTGGTGGAGCCACGCCGTGGGCCGCAGGCAGGCAAGTCTGGGGACCCCCGTTCCCAGAACGTCGACAGTAGGGTTTTACACCGCAAGGTGGCCCGAACCTGGGTAACTGCTGTGTCCCCCTTTCCTTGAGTTCAATGAGCTAGGCTGTGAGATTGGCGAGTAGGCAGACTGGGGAGGTTGAGTTCTTCGCACGCACCCAAGAGTTCGAACCTCTCAAGGGTCTGCGGAACCCGAAATCCGACATTTGGCGCGCCAGGTAGGGGTGCGTCGGAGCCTCTCTTCCACCGGTCGATTCGCCACCGCTCCACCGCTTCCATGGCTGACGCTCGTCGTGCTCGTGCCGAGCGTCGGGCGCTCTCGCCGCCCGTGTCACCTACACAGCACCGGCGGGCAACGGCTGCCCTCGCCGTCCCCCGTCGCCAACGGCAAACGCCGCCACCGGCCCCGCGGGCCATGAGCAGCAGGCCTCGTCACTGCATACTTCCGTGCACCATGACGGGCGCACCGCCACTCCGTCGCTGACTCCGGCTGCTTTGTCCTCCCATGCTCGTCGTGGCCCGGTGAACGCGCAGGCCGCGCTGCTCATGGCACGCGAGCTCCTGCGCTACCGCCCGGTCGACGACTTCTATGAGGACTGGCTCGACCTCATCGCCGAGCTTGTCAGCACCGTCGGGGACTCTCCTGCACCATCTCACTCGCTGCCTCACCCGCCGCCTGCCGCGGGTGACGTGGCTCACGGAGCACCTCCTCCACCTCCCTGTCAAGACATCGCCCTTGGGCCAAGGTGTGAGGCCCCGAGGCACGACCCGCCGCACAGGGCACCGGCGCGTGAAGAAGAAAGCTGTTAGGTGGTCCAGCGACCGCAAGAAGATGCTCGTGCACTCCCAGCACCGCCACGTCAAGACCGCGCGCCGCCTGCGGCGGTGGCGCGCGAGCGCCAGGGTCAGGCTCCACCTCCACAATGGGCTCCTGTGACCATAGTGTGTTGCCGCGCCTTCACTCCGAAGCTGCACAGCGTCGTCTAGCCGGGGAAGTTCAAGCCCGACCTGCCTGCACGCTATGACGGCATCCCTGATCCTGCTGAGTTCCTGCAGCTCTACGAGCTGAGCATCAAGGCGGCCAACAGCGACGAGAAGGTCATGGTGAACTGGTTCCCCATGGCCCTCAAGGATGGCGCACGCTCGTGGCTCCTGAACCTCCCTGTGGGATCGATCTCCTCTTGGGACGAGATGCGAGAGCGTTTCATCGCCAACTTCCAGGGCACTCACGACTGCCCGCCGGCCAAGGGAGACCTGCGGCGCATCAAGCAGTAGTCAGGGGAGACCCTGCAGAAGTACATCCAGTGCTTCAACAGCGTTCGCCTCAAAATCCCCAAGGTGTCGGATGAGGCCATCATCTCGGCATTCACTGATGGCGTCCGCGATGTCAAGATGAAGGAGGAGCTCGCCATACACGAGGACCTGTGCACGGCTCTGGAGATGTTCAACATGGCAACCAAGTGTGCGAGAGCTAAGGAGGGACGCATCTCCCTCCTCGAGCTCCCTGACGCGGACCCAGAAGATAAGAAGACCAAGGCCAAGGATGTGAAGCGCAAGGGACCGGCTGTACTCGCGACCGAGCCAGAGATGAAGCGCGGCTACGATCACCCAGAGTCATCCAAGGGCAGCCATCCGTTCTGCGTCTTCCACGACGTGCACAGTCACAACACCAACGATTGTCAGGAGCTCAGGGCCATCCGCGACAGGCGCCTTGGTCGTCGCCCTGAGCGCAACGACCGAGGCTACGGTCGCGGAGGAGGCCAAGGTGGAGGACACTGGGATGGCCACGACCATCATCAGGAGTGGCGCGACCAGCCTCGGGAGGACCGCTGGCAGGGCCAGCCTCGTGAGGGCGCCTGGAGGGATCAGCCTCGCAAGGACCGTCCTCAGGGCAATGCTGGCCTTCCCCCACTGCCGCCACCACCAAGAAGGAACGAAGATTACCAGTAGGACGAGGGGGCTGGGGGCTTCCAGGAGCCTCGTGCCATTGCTTGCATCCTAGGCGGCTCCCAAGCCCCAGCCTCCCACCGCATCCTCAAGCAGTTCATGTGTGAGGTGAACGTAGTCCTCCCCAAGCTCGGGGCAACGCGCCCGCTCAGCTGGTCCAAGTACGCCATCACCTTCGACTCCTCCGACCGGCTCAAGTGTGTGGCCACGGCCGGCGCCCTCCCGATGCTTTGCTCGCCCATCATCAGCAGCGTACTCTTCACCAAGACACTCAATAATGGCGGTGCGGGGTGATACGTCTCCAACGTATCTACTTTTCTAAACTCTTTTGCCCTTGTTTTGGACTCTAACACTGGTACGCGTCAGTCCTAAACAACCGGTTTTTAACCCCTTTCCGCGATGGCAGTTGGAACCGTCGCCAAGTGAGTGTGTGCGATAGGGTGTCCTTCCCACACGACCCAGAAATCCTCGGGGATAGGCCCTCCTGGGACCCAGGCTGGGGCCGTGTGCGATCGGGCGAGGCATCGAAACCCAATCATTTCCGTAGGTACGTACATCCCACACGGTAATCCGAGAAAATCATTTCTGTAGGTATGTACATCCCACACGGTAATTTGAGAAAATCATTTCCGTAGGTATGTACATCCCACACGGTGAATCCCAGAAAAACATTTCCGTTCGTATGTATATCACACACAGTCAATCCAAGGAATACGTTTGGGGGGGGGGGGGGGGGGGGGGGGGGGGGGGGGGGGGGGGGGGGGGGGGGGGGGGGGGGGGGGGGGGGGGGGGGGGGGGGGGGGGGGGGGGGGGGGGGGGGGGGGGGGGGGGGGGGGGGGGGGGGGGGGGGGGGGGGGGGGGGGGGGGGGGGGGGGGGGGGGGGGGGGGGGGGGGGGGGGGGGGGGGGGGGGGGGGGGGGGGGGGGGGGGGGGGGGGGGGGGGGGGGGGGGGGGGGGGGGGGGGGGGGGGGGGGGGGGGGGGGGGGGGGGGGGGGGGGGGGGGGGGGGGGGGGGGGGGGGGGGGGGGGGGGGGGGGGGGGGGGGGGGGGGGGGGGGGGGGGGGGGGGGGGGGGGGGGGGGGGGGGGGGGGGGGGGGGGGGGGGGGGGGGGGGGGGGGGGGGGGGGGGGGGGGGGGGGGGGGGGGGGGGGGGGGGGGGGGGGGGGGGGGGGGGGGGGGGGGGGGGGGGGGGGGGGGGGGGGGGGGGGGGGGGGGGGGGGGGGGGGGGGGGGGGGGGGGGGGGGGGGGGGGGGGGGGGGGGGGGGGGGGGGGGGGGGGGGGGGGGGGGGGGGGGGGGGGGGGGGGGGGGGGGGGGGGGGGGGGGGGGGGGGGGGGGGGGGGGGGGGGGGGGGGGGGGGGGGGGGGGGGGGGGGGGGGGGGGGGGGGGGGGGGGGGGGGGGGGGGGGGGGGGGGGGGGGGGGGGGGGGGGGGGGGGGGGGGGGGGGGGGGGGGGGGGGGGGGGGGGGGGGGGGGGGGGGGGGGGGGGGGGGGGGGGGGGGGGGGGGGGGGGGGGGGGGGGGGGGGGGGGGGGGGGGGGGGGGGGGGGGGGGGGGGGGGGGGGGGGGGGGGGGGGGGGGGGGGGGGGGGGGGGGGGGGGGGGGGGGGGGGGGGGGGGGGGGGGGGGGGGGGGGGGGGGGGGGGGGGGGGGGGGGGGGGGGGGGGGGGGGGGGGGGGGGGGGGGGGGGGGGGGGGGGGGGGGGGGGGGGGGGGGGGGGGGGGGGGGGGGGGGGGGGGGGGGGGGGGGGGGGGGGGGGGGGGGGGGGGGGGGGGGGGGGGGGGGGGGGGGGGGGGGGGGGGGGGGGGGGGGGGGGGGGGGGGGGGGGGGGGGGGGGGGGGGGGGGGGGGGGGGGGGGGGGGGGGGGGGGGGGGGGGGGGGGGGGGGGGGGGGGGGGGGGGGGGGGGGGGGGGGGGGGGGGGGGGGGGGGGGGGGGGGGGGGGGGGGGGGGGGGGGGGGGGGGGGGGGGGGGGGGGGGGGGGGGGGGGGGGGGGGGGGGGGGGGGGGGGGGGGGGGGGGGGGGGGGGGGGGGGGGGGGGGGGGGGGGGGGGGGGGGGGGGGGGGGGGGGGGGGGGGGGGGGGGGGGGGGGGGGGGGGGGGGGGGGGGGGGGGGGGGGGGGGGGGGGGGGGGGGGGGGGGGGGGGGGGGGGGGGGGGGGGGGGGGGGGGGGGGGGGGGGGGGGGGGGGGGGGGGGGGGGGGGGGGGGGGGGGGGGGGGGGGGGGGGGGGGGGGGGGGGGGGGGGGGGGGGGGGGGGGGGGGGGGGGGGGGGGGGGGGGGGGGGGGGGGGGGGGGGGGGGGGGGGGGGGGGGGGGGGGGGGGGGGGGGGGGGGGGGGGGGGGGGGGGGGGGGGGGGGGGGGGGGGGGGGGGGGGGGGGGGGGGGGGGGGGGGGGGGGGGGGGGGGGGGGGGGGGGGGGGGGGGGGGGGGGGGGGGGGGGGGGGGGGGGGGGGGGGGGGGGGGGGGGGGGGGGGGGGGGGGGGGGGGGGGGGGGGGGGGGGGGGGGGGGGGGGGGGGGGGGGGGGGGGGGGGGGGGGGGGGGGGGGGGGGGGGGGGGGGGGGGGGGGGGGGGGGGGGGGGGGGGGGGGGGGGGGGGGGGGGGGGGGGGGGGGGGGGGGGGGGGGGGGGGGGGGGGGGGGGGGGGGGGGGGGGGGGGGGGGGGGGGGGGGGGGGGGGGGGGGGGGGGGGGGGGGGGGGGGGATACATCGACCGTACAGAACATAGCCATTAATTGCAACTGGTATTGGTAAGATTGAACTGGTGAGTACATACTTGGTAAGTCCTGAGAGGTAGTTGCTGGGGCATTTCATCTTAGCCAGAGCTCGCCCAAAGTCAGCGACGGCGGAGGCGAGCTGTTCCTCCGGGTCGAAACGTGGATCAGTGCCACTGACATGTGTACCTACAGGCAACCAGTAAATGGGTAGAAGTTAAACTGCAATTGCACAAATTATGTGAAATACTGTAAGACATGGGATGCAGCTCACCTCGACGGCAAACAAAAGCATCAGCCGTTATGACCCTGTGTAAGTACATGGACAGGCATGTTAAGTGCAACAGGGTTAGCATCCACTAAAAATAGCAAATGGGCAGCATCTCTAGTGATATCCCGAGTCATGTATTGTAAGTTTGTTGCTGGTATTGGTGAAATTGAGCTGGACACGGTAATATTTGAACATCACACAATGTGTAGTACTGAAATAAACAAGGCACGAACATGCTTAATACATCAACCGTACAAATCATAGCCGTTGCAAGTGGTATTGGTAAGATTTAGCTGGTCCAATCTTACCTGTTAAGTCCTGGGGGGTAGTCGCTGGGGGACTTCATCTGGGCCAGAGCCTGCACCATGTCGGCGGAGGCGGCAGAGGTGAGGTGTTCCTCCGGGACAACACGCACAACGGCCATCGCGCCGTGGACTGCCATCAGCTCCTGGCGGGGGGGATTTGGAGGCATCAGGATGTTTCGCATGCGCCATTTAAGCAATCAGGCCAGGGACATGATAGAGATCGGTGGGTTACCTGACTGGATCCTAGCATAACGTAGATGTGGTTGAAGCTATGGTTGCGGCGGTGGCGGTTTGCAATGCCGGTAGGGGGAGGCGCGAGGGAGGGCGGGGGGGATACTGAGGGGAAGGGGATGTGGTTTGAGGAATAAATTCTGAAATCGCGCGCCTAATGAAAATTTCGGTGCGAAACTTGAAACTTGGGCGGGGGAAACACACAACACAGACGAAGTGCGTAAAATACTCGTGTGCGAGAAAAAAGAAAGTTGGCAGATCCCGTCTCCAAAAAAATGTACACGTGTACTTGATTTTTTTCGGTCAATGGTACACCTGGTTTATTAGGAAATATTGCACAGGTAACTGACTTATGGGTCATTAACACAAAAAACGCAGACGGGTACGGCATAGAAACCGTGTGTTTTGTGATCTTCTAATGATTAACGCAAAAAAACGCACACGGGCACACATGCTAATCAACACTCAAAGCCCTCAAAGGATGCTCTTACTGACATTGTATGTTAATACTACAAACTTAAAGTACTACTGGTAATTTGCTCTAATACTACAAACTTAAACTACTTCTCACATGCTGCCATCAGGGCATGCTGGCCAGACGCCAGCATTCTCCTTCCCGGCCTTGTAGGCGGCAGCCCACCGTGCTTCGATCTCCGCCAAGCTCTCCTCACCACGGCGTGCGGCCTCTTTTTCCTTGCAGCGGTGGGACTCTCTTTTCTTGACTGCTTTCTGCCTTTTCCGCTCCTTCTGTGTGGCTTTGGCCGCCTCTAGATCCACCACCCATTCGGCCATGGCAGCCTCAAAGTCCGCCCATGTAACTGTCTGGCCGCCGGTAGCGATGAACTCGGAGCGGCGAGATGCCATCGCTTCCTTACCATGTGTGCGGTCACGGGCGGCGAGGAACGCGGCGCGGTGGTAAGCCATCGCTTCCTTACCAGTTACTGTGCGCCGCGGTGCCATGGATGACGCCTGGAGAGAGCTCTGGGACGGAGGGGCGGGGCAGCCGTACAGTGCGGTGGTATTCAAGAGCTCAACCACAAACGACAACAGAAATTTGGCTTCCCTTACAATTTTGCTTGTTCATTATCGCACACGGTTCATCTCCGTCGCTTCCGGAAACAGTGTGCACCGAGCCTATTGTGTGTTGCGTTATGATTGGCCGAAACCCCAGCCACGCGGATCGCGCGTGTGCACTGTTGGATGCGCCGCGATCGAAAGGCAATCCACGTCCCTAACATCACACCCATGCACCCGTAGCAGGATTGGATTTATATGCGCTAAATGCCTAGAAAATGCACATAATCCCCCTAAATATGGTAAATGAGCCCGGAAAAATGCCAAATTTGAACACGGTGCTTTGCAGGGTGTATGTTCGTCGTAGAAAAAAACTCCAGGGCAAAGAACGAAGAAAATTTGGATTCCTCTTCAATCTTGAGGATTTCCCTTTCGAAAGCATGGAACTTCCTCGGTGATGGTTCAATTTATGAAGGGCGTGCATGACAACATAAGCCAAACCTTCTCAAATTTTTAGCAGGGCATGGTGAGGTCATACCATGGCACCATGCCAGGCGTCATGTTTTTTAAGCATTTATTTCACTTTTTCTATAGTTGAAAACCCAACAAACAAACATTTGTGGTTGACTATTGCCAAACATTTCATCGAAATATCTGTCCATTCCTTGTAAAAGGCATGAGAATTTACTCAATGGCACGATCATGGTTTTCTAGGCCGTTCTTGTGTACCCTTTCATGCATCGATTGTTTGAACTTGAATTATGCGTATTAATGCCTAGGAAATGCACATAATCCCCTAAATATGGCAAATGAACCCGGAAAAGTGCCAAATTTGAACACGGTGATTTGCAGGTTGTATGTTCATCATAGAAAAAAACTCGTGGACGAAGGACAAAGGAAATTTGGACCCCCCTTCAATCTTGGTGATTTCCCCCTTAAAACCATGAAACTTCCTCGGTGATGGTTCGATTTATGAAAGGCGCGCATCACGACATAAGGAAAAAATTCTCCAATTTTTACCAGGGCATGGTGAGGCCATACCATAGCACCACACCAAGCGTCATGTTTTCCAACCATGTGTTTCATTTTTTGTATAGTTGTTAACCGAGTAAATGACGCGTTTATGGTTGACTATTGCCACACATTTCCTTGAAATATCTGCCCATTCCTTGTAAAAGGCATGAGAATGTGCTAAATAACACGAGCATGGTTTTCTAGACCGTTCTTGTGCACCTTTTCATGCACCGATTCTTCGAATTTGAATTATGTCCATTAATGCCTAGAAAATGCACATAATCCCCTAAATATGGTAAATGAGCCCAGAAAAATGTCAAATTTGAACACGTTGCATTTGAGGCGGTATGTTGATCGTTGGAAAAAAACTGAATGACAAACTAGGACGGAAATTAGGATTCCCCTTCAATTTTGGGGATTTTCCCTCTTAAAAGCATGGAACTTCCTCGGTGATGGTTCGATTTGTGAAGGGCGCGCATGACGACATAAGCCAAACCTTCTCAAATTTTTACCAGGGCATGGTGAGGTCATACCATGGCACCATGCCAGGCGTCATGTTTTTTAAGCATTTACTTCATTTTTTCTATAGTTGAAAACCCAACAAACAAACATTTGTGGTTGACTATTGCCACACATTTCAACGAAATATCTATCCATTATTCCTTGTGAAAGGCATGGGAATTTACTAAATGGCACGAGCATGGTTTTCTAGGCCGTTCTTGTGGACCCTTTCATGCATCGATTGTTTGAACTTGAATTATGGGCATTAATGCCTAGGAAATGCACATAATCCCCTAAATATGGCAAATGAACCCGGAAAAGTGCCAAATTTGAACACGGTGATTTGCAGGTTGTATGCTCATCATAGAAAAAAACTCGTGGACAAAGGACAAAGGAAATTTGGATGCCCCTTCAATCTTGGTGATTTCCCCCTCGAAACCATGAAACTTCCTCGGATGATGGTTCGTTTTATGAAAGGCGCGCATCACGACATAAGGAAAACATTCTCCAATTTTTACCAGGGCATGGTGAGGCCATACCATGTTACCGCACCAGGCGTCATGTTTTCCAACCATGTGTTTCATTTTTTGTATAGTTGTTAACTGAGTAAATGACGCGTTTATGGTTCACTATTGCCACACATTTCCTTGAAATATCTGCCCATTCCTTGTAAAAGGCATGAGAATGTGCTAAATAACACGAGCATGGTTTTCCAGACCATTCTTGTGCACCTTTTCATGCACCGATTGTTCGAATTTGAATTATGTCCATTTAATGCCTAGAAAATGCACATAATCCCCTAAATATGGTAAATGTGCCCGGAAAAATGTCAAATTTGAACACGTTGCATTCGAGGCGGTATGTTGATCATTGGAAAAAAACTGAATGACAAACTAGGACGGAAATTTGGATTCCCCTTCAATGTTGGTGATTTCCCTCTCGAAAGCATTGAACTTCCTCGGTGATGGTCCGATTTATGAAGGGCGTGCCTGAAGACATAAGCCAAACCTTCTCAAATTTTTACCAGGGCATGGTGAGGTCATACCATGGCACCATGCCAGGCATCATGTTTTTTAAGCATTTATTTCATTTTTTCTATAGTTGAAAACCCAACAAACAAACATTTGTGGTTGACTATTGCCACACATTTCAACGAAATATCTATCCATTATTCCTTGTGAAAGGCATGGGAATTTACTAAATGGCACGAGCATGGTTTTCCAGGCCGTTCTTGTGGACCCTTTCATGCATCGATTGTTTGAACTTCAATTATGCGCATTAATGCCTAGGAAATGCACATAATCCCCTAAATATGGCAAATGAACCCAGAAAAGTGCCAAATTTGAACACGGTGATTTGCAGGTTGTATGTTCATCATAGAAAAAAACTCGTGGACAAAGGACAAAGGAAATTTGGACCCCCCTTCAATCTTGCTGATTTCCCCCTCGAAACCATGAAACTTCCTCGGGTGATGGTTTGTTTTATGAAAGGCGCAAATGACGACATTTTTACCAGGGCACGGTGAGGTCATACCATGGCACCACACCAGGCGTCATGTTTTTCCAAGCATGTATTTCATTTTTGTATAGTTGTTAACCCAGTAAATATCTTCCCATTCCTTGGAAAAGGCATGAGAATGTACTAAATAGCACGAGCATGGTTTTCCAGACCGTTCTTGTGCACCTTTTCATGCACCGATTGTTCGAATTTGAATTATGTGCATAATTAATGCCTAAAAAATGCACACAATCCCCTAAATATGGTAAATGAGTTCAGAAAAATGTCAAATTTGAACATGTTTCATTTGAGGCGGTATGTTGATCGTTGGAAAAAAACTGAATGACAAACTAGGATGGAAATTTGGAT
>JAAAWM010007899.1:0-10758 GCA_036873465.1 Thinopyrum obtusiflorum
GGTCACATTTTTATATTAATAATTAAAATCTACAGTCTCCACGAAAAAACAAAGGCCACATAGGCTTCCCGAAGTTTCTAGGCACATTGTATCTTGCAGATCGATGACGATTTCCATGACGGACGCGGGAAAACCGTCATCAACTATGACAGATTTTCAGAACGTCACCCGAAATCCGCCACGGATTAACAGGTTTCTTGTAGTGATGCTAGGTGGGTTATTCTCACGATGAGTGCACTCCGCTCATCATTCACGAGAAAATGGCTGGGAATTGGGATGCCCAGTCCCATGCTCAAATCAAATCAAAATAATTGCAAACAAAACTCCCCCAGGATTATTGTTAGTTGTACGATACCTGTTGTTTCAGACCAGCCGTGGAGTGTGCTTGTTGGTGGTGGGGGAGTATAAACTTTACCATTCTGTTTGGGAACCGCCTATAATGTAGCATGGAAGATACCGAGATCTCTTGATTGTTGCGTTGAGAATGAAAGCATACCGTTCAAAATATTATTTATCTCTATTTCAAAACTCGAGCTCTGGCATTGATACGTCTCCAACATATCTATAATTTTTTTATTGTTCCATGATATGTTATATTCTGTTTTGGATGATCAATGGGCTTTATTATACACTTTTATATTATTTTTGGGACTAACCTATTAACCGGAGGCCCAGTCCAAATTGCTGTTTTTTGCCTATTTCAGTGTTTCGAAGGAAAAGGATATCAAATGGAGTCCAACCGGAATGAAACCTTCGGGAACGTGATTTTCGCAACAAACGTGATCCAGAGGACTTGGAGTCTACATAAAGCAATCAACGAGGAGAGCACGAGGTAGGGGGACACTCCCACCTCCCCCAGGCGCGCCCTAAACCCTCATGGGGCCCACATTGCTCCACCGACGTACTTCTTCCTCCTATATATACCCATACACCCTGGAAACATCGCATACGGAGCCAAAACCCTAATTCCACCGTTGCAACCTTCTGTACCCGTGAGATCCCATCTTGGGGCCTTTTTCGGCGTCCTGCCGGAGGGGGCATTGATCACGGAGGGCTTCTACATCAACACCATAGCCTCTCCGATGATGTGTGAGTAGTTTACCTCAGACCTTCGGGTCCATAGTTATTAGCTAGATGGCTTCTTCTCTCTCTTTGGATCTCGATACAAAGTTCTCCTCAATCCTCTTGGAGATCTATTTGATGTAATTCTTCTTTTGCGGTGTGTTTGTCGAGACCGTTGAATTGTGGTTTTATGATCAAATTTATCTATGAACAATATTTGAATCTCATCTGAATTATTTTATGTATGATTGGTTATCTTTGTAAGTCTCTTCGAATTATCAGTTTGGTTTGGCCTACTAGATTGATCTTTCTTGCAATGGGAGAAGTGCTTAGCTTTGGATTCAATCTTGCGGTGTCCTTTCCCAGTGACAGTAGGGGCAGCAAGGCATGTATTGTATTGTTGCCATCGAGGATAAAAAGATGGGGTTTATATCATATTGCATGAGTTTATCCCTCTACATCATGTCGTCTTGCTTAAAGCATTACTATGTTCTTTTGAACTTAATACTCTAGATGCGTGCTGGATAGCGGTCGATGTGTGGAGGAATAGTAGTAGATACAGAATCGTTTCGGTCTACTTGTCACGGACGTGATGCCTATATACGTGATCAGACCTAGATATTCTCATAACTATGCTCAATTCTATCAATTGCTCGACAGTAATTTGTTCACCCACCGTAATACTTATGCTCTTGAGAGAAGCCACCAGTGAAACCTATGGCCCCCGGGTCTACTCTCCATCATATTAATCTTCCAACACTTAGCTATTTTTATTGCCGTTTATTTTTACTTTGCATCTTTATTCTCTTTATCATAAAAATACCAAAAATAGTATCTTATCATATCTATCAGATCTCACTCTCGTAAGTGACCGTGAAGGGATTGAAAAACCCTTTATCGCGTTGGTTGCGAGGTTCTTATTTGTTTGTGTAGGTGTGTGGGACTCGAGCGTGGCCTCCTACTGGATTGATACCTTGGTTCTCAAAAACTAAGGCAAATACTTACGCTACTTTACTGCATCACCCTTTCCTCTTCAAGGGAAAACCAACGCAGTGCTCAAGAAGTAGCAAGAAGGATTTATAGCGCCGTTGCTGGGGAGTCTACGCACAAGTCAAGACATACCAAGTACCCATCACAAAGTCTTATCCCTCGCATTACATTATTTGCCATTTGCCTCTCATTTTCCTCTCCCCCACATCACCTTTGCCGTTTTATTCGCCCTTCCTCCGTTCTATCTTGTGTTACCATGTACCTCCTTTTTGCTTGCATCTTTGCTTGCTAAAAGTTTATGGATCCTCGTCCACTTTGTAATCTCTTTAAGAGATCCAATTATGATGAACATATTGCTAGTGAGTTGAGTGCACTAGATTATGTTTATGAGGTTTTGCTTGAAATTCGTGAATCTGAAAATTGTCATGAAGCACCTTATGAAGCGATTCACGATAGATCTTTGAATAAAAAGCATGATTGCAATGATTTTATTATAAATTCTATTGATATAAATTGTGCTAATAATATGCAAAGCTCTAAGCTTGGGGATGCTAGTTTTGCTATGTCCTCTACTTGTTGCAATGATCATGATTGGGGTGATAGTGCTTCTTATGATCTTGAAATTTTATTTAAGCCCCATGATGAATATGAGATTGATAATAGTGTTTACAATATTATTGAAAGTTGGTTTGGAAGAGTGTCAACTTTAGATCCCACATATTTGGAGAATGTTCAATCTTATGAAATATTTGATAAAAGTGGGTTTGGAGAGGTCATGACTTTAGTTAATGTTAATCCCACTATTTTGGAAGAGTGTCAACTTTGCATACATGTGGATCATGTTGAAAATATGTTTTACGATAGATATTTTGTTGAATTTGCTTATGATCACACATGTAATTATTATGAGAGAGGAAAATATGCTTGCAGAAATTTTCATGTTACAAAATTACCTCTCGTTATGTTGAGATTGCTATTGTTTCTTTCCACTTCCTTGCATATGCTAGTTTTTTGCTTGCTATGATAATTTGTTTGCCTATAAGATGCGGGGGGGGGGGGGGGGGGGGGGGGGGGGGGGGGGGGGGGGGGGGGGGGGGGGGGGGGGGGGGGGGGGGGGGGGGGGGGGGGGGGGGGGGGGGGGGGGGGGGGGGGGGGGGGGGGGGGGGGGGGGGGGGGGGGGGGGGGGGGGGGGGGGGGGGGGGGGGGGGGGGGGGGGGGGGGGGGGGGGGGGGGGGGGGGGGGGGGGGGGGGGGGGGGGGGGGGGGGGGGGGGGGGGGGGGGGGGGGGGGGGGGGGGGGGGGGGGGGGGGGGGGGGGGGGGGGGGGGGGGGGGGGGGGGGGGGGGGGGGGGGGGGGGGGGGGGGGGGGGGGGGGGGGGGGGGGGGGGGGGGGGGGGGGGGGGGGGGGGGGGGGGGGGGGGGGGGGGGGGGGGGGGGGGGGGGGGGGGGGGGGGGGGGGGGGGGGGGGGGGGGGGGGGGGGGGGGGGGGGGGGGGGGGGGGGGGGGGGGGGGGGGGGGGGGGGGGGGGGGGGGGGGGGGGGGGGGGGGGGGGGGGGGGGGGGGGGGGGGGGGGGGGGGGGGGGGGGGGGGGGGGGGGGGGGGGGGGGGGGGGGGGGGGGGGGGGGGGGGGGGGGGGGGGGGGGGGGGGGGGGGGGGGGGGGGGGGGGGGGGGGGGGGGGGGGGGGGGGGGGGGGGGGGGGGGGGGGGGGGGGGGGGGGGGGGGGGGGGGGGGGGGGGGGGGGGGGGGGGGGGGGGGGGGGGGGGGGGGGGGGGGGGGGGGGGGGGGGGGGGGGGGGGGGGGGGGGGGGGGGGGGGGGGGGGGGGGGGGGGGGGGGGGGGGGGGGGGGGGGGGGGGGGGGGGGGGGGGGGGGGGGGGGGGGGGGGGGGGGGGGGGGGGGGGGGGGGGGGGGGGGGGGGGGGGGGGGGGGGGGGGGGGGGGGGGGGGGGGGGGGGGGGGGGGGGGGGGGGGGGGGGGGGGGGGGGGGGGGGGGGGGGGGGGGGGGGGGGGGGGGGGGGGGGGGGGGGGGGGGGGGGGGGGGGGGGGGGGGGGGGGGGGGGGGGGGGGGGGGGGGGGGGGGGGGGGGGGGGGGGGGGGGGGGGGGGGGGGGGGGGGGGGGGGGGGGGGGGGGGGGGGGGGGGGGGGGGGGGGGGGGGGGGGGGGGGGGGGGGGGGGGGGGGGGGGGGGGGGGGGGGGGGGGGGGGGGGGGGGGGGGGGGGGGGGGGGGGGGGGGGGGGGGGGGGGGGGGGGGGGGGGGGGGGGGGGGGGGGGGGGGGGGGGGGGGGGGGGGGGGGGGGGGGGGGGGGGGGGGGGGGGGGGGGGGGGGGGGGGGGGGGGGGGGGGGGGGGGGGGGGGGGGGGGGGGGGGGGGGGGGGGGGGGGGGGGGGGGGGGGGGGGGGGGGGGGGGGGGGGGGGGGGGGGGGGGGGGGGGGGGGGGGGGGGGGGGGGGGGGGGGGGGGGGGGGGGGGGGGGGGGGGGGGGGGGGGGGGGGGGGGGGGGGGGGGGGGGGGGGGGGGGGGGGGGGGGGGGGGGGGGGGGGGGGGGGGGGGGGGGGGGGGGGGGGGGGGGGGGGGGGGGGGGGGGGGGGGGGGGGGGGGGGGGGGGGGGGGGGGGGGGGGGGGGGGGGGGGGGGGGGGGGGGGGGGGGGGGGGGGGGGGGGGGGGGGGGGGGGGGGGGGGGGGGGGGGGGGGGGGGGGGGGGGGGGGGGGGGGGGGGGGGGGGGGGGGGGGGGGGGGGGGGGGGGGGGGGGGGGGGGGGGGGGGGGGGGGGGGGGGGGGGGGGGGGGGGGGGGGGGGGGGGGGGGGGGGGGGGGGGGGGGGGGGGGGGGGGGGGGGGGGGGGGGGGGGGGGGGGGGGGGGGGGGGGGGGGGGGGGGGGGGGGGGGGGGGGGGGGGGGGGGGGGGGGGGGGGGGGGGGGGGGGGGGGGGGGGGGGGGGGGGGGGGGGGGGGGGGGGGGGGGGGGGGGGGGGGGGGGGGGGGGGGGGGGGGGGGGGGGGGGGGGGGGGGGGGGGGGGGGGGGGGGGGGGGGGGGGGGGGGGGGGGGGGGGGGGGGGGGGGGGGGGGGGGGGGGGGGGGGGGGGGGGGGGGGGGGGGGGGGGGGGGGGGGGGGGGGGGGGGGGGGGGGGGGGGGGGGGGGGGGGGGGGGGGGGGGGGGGGGGGGGGGGGGGGGGGGGGGGGGGGGGGGGGGGGGGGGGGGGGGGGGGGGGGGGGGGGGGGGGGGGGGGGGGGGGGGGGGGGGGGGGGGGGGGGGGGGGGGGGGGGGGGGGGGGGGGGGGGGGGGGGGGGGGGGGGGGGGGGGGGGGGGGGGGGGGGGGGGGGGGGGGGGGGGGGGGGGGGGGGGGGGGGGGGGGGGGGGGGGGGGGGGGGGGGGGGGGGGGGGGGGGGGGGGGGGGGGGGGGGGGGGGGGGGGGGGGGGGGGGGGGGGGGGGGGGGGGGGGGGGGGGGGGGGGGGGGGGGGGGGGGGGGGGGGGGGGGGGGGGGGGGGGGGGGGGGGGGGGGGGGGGGGGGGGGGGGGGGGGGGGGGGGGGGGGGGGGGGGGGGGGGGGGGGGGGGGGGGGGGGGGGGGGGGGGGGGGGGGGGGGGGGGGGGGGGGGGGGGGGGGGGGGGGGGGGGGGGGGGGGGGGGGGGGGGGGGGGGGGGGGGGGGGGGGGGGGGGGGGGGGGGGGGGGGGGGGGGGGGGGGGGGGGGGGGGGGGGGGGGGGGGGGGGGGGGGGGGGGGGGGGGGGGGGGGGGGGGGGGGGGGGGGGGGGGGGGGGGGGGGGGGGGGGGGGGGGGGGGGGGGGGGGGGGGGGGGGGGGGGGGGGGGGGGGGGGGGGGGGGGGGGGGGGGGGGGGGGGGGGGGGGGGGGGGGGGGGGGGGGGGGGGGGGGGGGGGGGGGGGGGGGGGGGGGGGGGGGGGGGGGGGGGGGGGGGGGGGGGGGGGGGGGGGGGGGGGGGGGGGGGGGGGGGGGGGGGGGGGGGGGGGGGGGGGGGGGGGGGGGGGGGGGGGGGGGGGGGGGGGGGGGGGGGGGGGGGGGGGGGGGGGGGGGGGGGGGGGGGGGGGGGGGGGGGGGGGGGGGGGGGGGGGGGGGGGGGGGGGGGGGGGGGGGGGGGGGGGGGGGGGGGGGGGGGGGGGGGGGGGGGGGGGGGGGGGGGGGGGGGGGGGGGGGGGGGGGGGGGGGGGGGGGGGGGGGGGGGGGGGGGGGGGGGGGGGGGGGGGGGGGGGGGGGGGGGGGGGGGGGGGGGGGGGGGGGGGGGGGGGGGGGGGGGGGGGGGGGGGGGGGGGGGGGGGGGGGGGGGGGGGGGGGGGGGGGGGGGGGGGGGGGGGGGGGGGGGGGGGGGGGGGGGGGGGGGGGGGGGGGGGGGGGGGGGGGGGGGGGGGGGGGGGGGGGGGGGGGGGGGGGGGGGGGGGGGGGGGGGGGGGGGGGGGGGGGGGGGGGGGGGGGGGGGGGGGGGGGGGGGGGGGGGGGGGGGGGGGGGGGGGGGGGGGGGGGGGGGGGGGGGGGGGGGGGGGGGGGGGGGGGGGGGGGGGGGGGGGGGGGGGGGGGGGGGGGGGGGGGGGGGGGGGGGGGGGGGGGGGGGGGGGGGGGGGGGGGGGGGGGGGGGGGGGGGGGGGGGGGGGGGGGGGGGGGGGGGGGGGGGGGGGGGGGGGGGGGGGGGGGGGGGGGGGGGGGGGGGGGGGGGGGGGGGGGGGGGGGGGGGGGGGGGGGGGGGGGGGGGGGGGGGGGGGGGGGGGGGGGGGGGGGGGGGGGGGGGGGGGGGGGGGGGGGGGGGGGGGGGGGGGGGGGGGGGGGGGGGGGGGGGGGGGGGGGGGGGGGGGGGGGGGGGGGGGGGGGGGGGGGGGGGGGGGGGGGGGGGGGGGGGGGGGGGGGGGGGGGGGGGGGGGGGGGGGGGGGGGGGGGGGGGGGGGGGGGGGGGGGGGGGGGGGGGGGGGGGGGGGGGGGGGGGGGGGGGGGGGGGGGGGGGGGGGGGGGGGGGGGGGGGGGGGGGGGGGGGGGGGGGGGGGGGGGGGGGGGGGGGGGGGGGGGGGGGGGGGGGGGGGGGGGGGGGGGGGGGGGGGGGGGGGGGGGGGGGGGGGGGGGGGGGGGGGGGGGGGGGGGGGGGGGGGGGGGGGGGGGGGGGGGGGGGGGGGGGGGGGGGGGGGGGGGGGGGGGGGGGGGGGGGGGGGGGGGGGGGGGGGGGGGGGGGGGGGGGGGGGGGGGGGGGGGGGGGGGGGGGGGGGGGGGGGGGGGGGGGGGGGGGGGGGGGGGGGGGGGGGGGGGGGGGGGGGGGGGGGGGGGGGGGGGGGGGGGGGGGGGGGGGGGGGGGGGGGGGGGGGGGGGGGGGGGGGGGGGGGGGGGGGGGGGGGGGGGGGGGGGGGGGGGGGGGGGGGGGGGGGGGGGGGGGGGGGGGGGGGGGGGGGGGGGGGGGGGGGGGGGGGGGGGGGGGGGGGGGGGGGGGGGGGGGGGGGGGGGGGGGGGGGGGGGGGGGGGGGGGGGGGGGGGGGGGGGGGGGGGGGGGGGGGGGGGGGGGGGGGGGGGGGGGGGGGGGGGGGGGGGGGGGGGGGGGGGGGGGGGGGGGGGGGGGGGGGGGGGGGGGGGGGGGGGGGGGGGGGGGGGGGGGGGGGGGGGGGGGGGGGGGGGGGGGGGGGGGGGGGGGGGGGGGGGGGGGGGGGGGGGGGGGGGGGGGGGGGGGGGGGGGGGGGGGGGGGGGGGGGGGGGGGGGGGGGGGGGGGGGGGGGGGGGGGGGGGGGGGGGGGGGGGGGGGGGGGGGGGGGGGGGGGGGGGGGGGGGGGGGGGGGGGGGGGGGGGGGGGGGGGGGGGGGGGGGGGGGGGGGGGGGGGGGGGGGGGGGGGGGGGGGGGGGGGGGGGGGGGGGGGGGGGGGGGGGGGGGGGGGGGGGGGGGGGGGGGGGGGGGGGGGGGGGGGGGGGGGGGGGGGGGGGGGGGGGGGGGGGGGGGGGGGGGGGGGGGGGGGGGGGGGGGGGGGGGGGGGGGGGGGGGGGGGGGGGGGGGGGGGGGGGGGGGGGGGGGGGGGGGGGGGGGGGGGGGGGGGGGGGGGGGGGGGGGGGGGGGGGGGGGGGGGGGGGGGGGGGGGGGGGGGGGGGGGGGGGGGGGGGGGGGGGGGGGGGGGGGGGGGGGGGGGGGGGGGGGGGGGGGGGGGGGGGGGGGGGGGGGGGGGGGGGGGGGGGGGGGGGGGGGGGGGGGGGGGGGGGGGGGGGGGGGGGGGGGGGGGGGGGGGGGGGGGGGGGGGGGGGGGGGGGGGGGGGGGGGGGGGGGGGGGGGGGGGGGGGGGGGGGGGGGGGGGGGGGGGGGGGGGGGGGGGGGGGGGGGGGGGGGGGGGGGGGGGGGGGGGGGGGGGGGGGGGGGGGGGGGGGGGGGGGGGGGGGGGGGGGGGGGGGGGGGGGGGGGGGGGGGGGGGGGGGGGGGGGGGGGGGGGGGGGGGGGGGGGGGGGGGGGGGGGGGGGGGGGGGGGGGGGGGGGGGGGGGGGGGGGGGGGGGGGGGGGGGGGGGGGGGGGGGGGGGGGGGGGGGGGGGGGGGGGGGGGGGGGGGGGGGGGGGGGGGGGGGGGGGGGGGGGGGGGGGGGGGGGGGGGGGGGGGGGGGGGGGGGGGGGGGGGGGGGGGGGGGGGGGGGGGGGGGGGGGGGGGGGGGGGGGGGGGGGGGGGGGGGGGGGGGGGGGGGGGGGGGGGGGGGGGGGGGGGGGGGGGGGGGGGGGGGGGGGGGGGGGGGGGGGGGGGGGGGGGGGGGGGGGGGGGGGGGGGGGGGGGGGGGGGGGGGGGGGGGGGGGGGGGGGGGGGGGGGGGGGGGGGGGGGGGGGGGGGGGGGGGGGGGGGGGGGGGGGGGGGGGGGGGGGGGGGGGGGGGGGGGGGGGGGGGGGGGGGGGGGGGGGGGGGGGGGGGGGGGGGGGGGGGGGGGGGGGGGGGGGGGGGGGGGGGGGGGGGGGGGGGGGGGGGGGGGGGGGGGGGGGGGGGGGGGGGGGGGGGGGGGGGGGGGGGGGGGGGGGGGGGGGGGGGGGGGGGGGGGGGGGGGGGGGGGGGGGGGGGGGGGGGGGGGGGGGGGGGGGGGGGGGGGGGGGGGGGGGGGGGGGGGGGGGGGGGGGGGGGGGGGGGGGGGGGGGGGGGGGGGGGGGGGGGGGGGGGGGGGGGGGGGGGGGGGGGGGGGGGGGGGGGGGGGGGGGGGGGGGGGGGGGGGGGGGGGGGGGGGGGGGGGGGGGGGGGGGGGGGGGGGGGGGGGGGGGGGGGGGGGGGGGGGGGGGGGGGGGGGGGGGGGGGGGGGGGGGGGGGGGGGGGGGGGGGGGGGGGGGGGGGGGGGGGGGGGGGGGGGGGGGGTTACCCCTTGTTGTCCCTGATAGTAAAACATGGCACGACATGCCCGCACATGGCCACTGAGGTATGCACACACGCCTTCCACACCTCTCATCCTTTTTCAGTCAGTCTAGACCTCTCTAGTGCCCTTATCTCCGCCACTCTCAAAACCCTCGCCCAAGCCAACCAACCCATCCTCTAGTTTGAGATCCAGAGCAAGAGCTGAGCGACAAGGCCACCCTGCTTCCTCAAGGGAAACTTCCTCGATCCCGAGCTTACGACACCGCCGCCGGCATCCACACCCTCGACTCCATCCTTCCCGGCAACCTTTGCTTCATCTTTGAGTACCCCTGTGAGCCCCTGGTGCCTCGCACCTCCCCTCTCTTCTTCCTACATGCTCCACCTGCATTATTGCTGTTGTTTGCCACAGTACAAAGCTCACAGCTGCCTTGACCATGACCGTGGGCTCCGGTCGCAGTTTTGAGGATTTTTCTCGACTATGCTTCATGGATTTTGATCTTCTTAAAAGCGGGATTACAAGCAAGGATGATCATTACCTTGGATCCAATTACTAGCTTTACTTGCTAGATGTCTTGATGCTGTCGTTTGGTCTTGCTACCTACCACTTTGTATGTCAAGCCTCCCAACTGCCATGATACAACCTCTAACCGCCACTATACTAGCAAACCCTTTAATTGTCTATGTTACCACTTGCTCAACCCATCTTATAGTGTTGCTAGTTGCAGGTTGCTACTTCTTGAGCTTGCGTTGATTTTTCCCTTGAAGAGGAAAGGGTGATGCAGCAAAGTAGAGATGAGTATTTCCCTCAGTTAAGAACTAAGGTATCAATCCAGTAGGAGTCACAAGCAAGTCCCCAATATATGCACCTGCACAAACTAACAAACACTTGCACACAACGCGAAAAAGGGGTTGTCAATCCCTTCACGGTCACGAACAAGAGTGAGATCTACTAGAGATAGGTATAAAAGATAAATAAAAGAGCAAACTAAAGTAAATATAAATAAATTTCAGTAAGGTATTTTTGGGTTTTTTGGTTTATAGATCTGAAAATATATGATGGAAAATAGATCCGGGGGCCATAGGTTTCACTAGAGGCTTCTCTCTTGAAAAGAAAACATACGGTGGGTAAAAAAATTACTGTCGCGCAATTGATCGAAAAGCGCAAAGTTATGATGATATCTAATGGCCTCCTCTGCTTCATCTTCGAGTACCCCTGTGAGCCCCTAGTGCCTTGCACCTCCCCTCTCTTCTTCCTGCATGCTCCACCCGCATTATTGTCGTTGTTTGCCGCAGTACAGAGACGAAAGGAAATTGGGTGGAGAGAGAAGCCACACCGCAACCCACATAACCTCTTCTCTCTCTCACTCTCTCTCTCTCTCTCTCTCTCTCTCTCTCCTAGGCAGAGCCCAGCCCACCTAACCCCTTGGCCC
>JAAAWM010007900.1:0-10765 GCA_036873465.1 Thinopyrum obtusiflorum
ATGTGGCAGAAAGTATTTCTCAAATTGAAACTTAGGGAAATCATCGAGGGCAATATAAGATGGTATAAAAAGTTTCAAACAGTTAAGCAATCGTTCGATGCCTGGAACAGAGTGTGAAAGGGGTTCAGAGTAACAGGAATAGATCATCCCTTGGAAGGTGGCTCATGATAACTGTGACACCCCTAGTGGTTAGCTACAGTAATCCCATGCTAATGATGCCATGTCAGTACTGTTACTATTGCTAATCTCACTTTGATTCAATCACGATTCAAATTCAAATTTAAAAAAATGTCAAACAAATAAAGTTTTCAAATATAAAAAAAAAGTTCAAAGTGTGGCAAATATTCTCTGGGTATTTGTCATGAGGAAACCACAATTTTATAAAATGTTTAAATACACCTAAATAATTAAAACAGTAGGTAAAACAATTAAATAAATGCCTTTTATATTTTATAAAATGCTAGACTATATTATTTGCGGTTAAAAACCTTTTGTGGCAGTGGTATAATTAGTGATGCTATTTTAGGTTCAACTTTTACATTTTCTAAAATTAAAATAAAACAAGTTAATAAATAAAAGAAACGGAAAAGAATAAAAAAACAAAAGAAAAATTAAAAAAACAACAGAAACCCACCCCTCGGCCCAACTGGGCAACGAGCCCAACCGGCCGGCCTACCCCGCTCGCCCCGGCCTATATGGCCTCAGCCAACCCCAACCCTAACCCTATCCACCCAGATCCCCTCTCTCGCTTCCCCCCCTCCCCGATCCAGATTGGATCGGGGCACCGACGCCGCCCGCCGTCACCGTCACGCGCCGTCGCCCATCACTCGCCGTCGCACCATGCCGTCGTCCTCGCCTCCTCCCCGTGCCGCTACCTCGCGCCTCGCCGCCCGAACCCCTGCAACGGGGTGAGCCCCGTCCGCCTCTGCCTCCTCTCCCTCTCGCGACCGCTCGCGCCCCGCGCCGGCGCTGCTCGCCCCGCTCGGGTGACGCCCCGCTCGGGCGACGCCCGCACCCAGCCGCCCACGCGCACGCACGCGCTCGTCACGCTCGAGCCCGCGCCGCGCCAACGCGCTCGCCTTGCTGCTCGCCGCGCCCGGTGCGCGCCCCGCTGTTGCTGCCTACCTGCTGCTGCCTGCAGCTGCCGCCGCCACTGCCTTGCGTCGCACGCTCGCGCGCGCGCCCCTGGCCGCGTCCGCCCCAGCCCCGTGGACCCCGCTCCGCTACCCCGTCGTGCCACCGCAGCCGCCCCGCTGCTGCTGCCCGCGCTCGGCTCGACCACGGCCGCCCACGTCGCCCGCCGGTGGGGGGGGGGGGGGGGGGGGGGGGGGGGGGGGGGGGGGGGGGGGGGGGGGGGGGGGGGGGGGGGGGGGGGGGGGGGGGGGGGGGGGGGGGGGGGGGGGGGGGGGGGGGGGGGGGGGGGGGGGGGGGGGGGGGGGGGGGGGGGGGGGGGGGGGGGGGGGGGGGGGGGGGGGGGGGGGGGGGGGGGGGGGGGGGGGGGGGGGGGGGGGGGGGGGGGGGGGGGGGGGGGGGGGGGGGGGGGGGGGGGGGGGGGGGGGGGGGGGGGGGGGGGGGGGGGGGGGGGGGGGGGGGGGGGGGGGGGGGGGGGGGGGGGGGGGGGGGGGGGGGGGGGGGGGGGGGGGGGGGGGGGGGGGGGGGGGGGGGGGGGGGGGGGGGGGGGGGGGGGGGGGGGGGGGGGGGGGGGGGGGGGGGGGGGGGGGGGGGGGGGGGGGGGGGGGGGGGGGGGGGGGGGGGGGGGGGGGGGGGGGGGGGGGGGGGGGGGGGGGGGGGGGGGGGGGGGGGGGGGGGAATTGATTAAATCTGTAAAAATTAATATAAAATAAACCGTGACTTGGATTAAAATAATTTATACATGAAAGTTGCTCAGAACGACGAGACGATTCCGAATACGCAGTTCGTTCGTCCGTCACGCATCCCTAGCATAGCAAACATGCAACCGTTCCCCTCCGGTCCCTCTGTCCGAAAACGACAAACACTGGGAATACTTTCCCAGATGTTATTCCCCTTCGCCAGTAACACCCGGCACAGTGTTATACCACCCCTAGCACTGCATATTGCCATGTCATGCATCGTGACGCATCTGTTTGCATTGTATTTACTGTTTCTTCCCCCTCTTCCCTCTCGATAGACCCCGAGACTGCCGGCGACCCCCAGTACGACTACGGTGTTGACTCCTCCTCCTTCTCAGCAGAGCTTCCAGGCAAGCAAACCCCCCTTGTTCATCTCGATATCGCCTACTCTTTCCCTCTACTGCTTGCATTAGAGTAGTGTAGCTGTTACTGTTTATCGGTTGATCCTATTCTGCTGCATAGCCTGTCTTTGCTACTGTTGTTGATACCTTTACCTGCAATCCTATAAATGCTTAGCATAGGATGCTAGTATTCCATCAGTGCCCCTACATTCTTGTCCGTCTGCTATGCTACACTATAGGGCCATGATCACTCGGGATGTGATCGCGGATACATATCAATACATTATACATGATACATTGTTGTGACTAAAGACGGGTCGGCTCGTGGAGTACCCGCAGGTGATTCACGAATGGGGGCTGAAAGGACTGATCTTCTCGACGGCCCCCTAGGTGACTCTTTGTTGTGGAGCGACAAGGCAGGTTGAGACCACCTAGGAGAGAGGTGGGCCTGGTCCCTAGTCGTTGTCCGCGGTGATTTCCAAATAACATGATTAACGAGATTGGGTATTTGATTTGAGTCTGGCTACGGCCTATACGCACTAACCAACAACGCGGGAAAAGATATGGGCATCTCGGCGTCGTGGTATCAGCTGAAGCTTTCTTGACGTCAGTGACTGAGCGGCGCGCGCCATGTTGGACTGGAACGCAATCGCGCTTGTATTAAGGGGTTGCTAGGTCTGCTCGCGGTCGTGTTCGCAACGTGCAGTAGCCCACTGGGTGATGGGCCCAGACCCTAGCGTGCATATGTTAGTCCAGCGTGCTGACCTCTCTGTTAGCCTAGGTGGGGCTACGACGTGTGGATCTCCCGAGGGCGGGCTAGACCATGAAAAGTGTGTCCGGCCAGAGGAGTAGAGCACATTGGGGAATATGTGGTGCACCCCTGCAGGGAAGTTTATGTATTCGAATAGCCATGTCCCTCGGTAAAAGGACGACCCGGAGTTGTATTCTGACCTCATGACAACTAGAACTGGATACTTAATAACACACACCCTTACAAGTGCCAGATATAACCCGGTGGTCGCTCTCTCGCAGGGTGGCGACGAGAGGATCGTCGGGCAGGATTATGCTATACGTTGATACTTGGTTAACATACCAACTACTCTCTTCTAATGCTTCAAGATGGAGGCTGCCAGAAGCGTAGTCTTCGATAGGACTAGCTTCTCCCCCTCTGATTCTGGCATTCTGCAGTTTAGTCCACAGATACTACCCCCTTTCATTTGATACCGATACATATGTAGCATAGATCTGATGTAAGTCTTGCGAGTACTTTGGATGAGTACTCATGCTGCTTTGCTACTTCTTTTCCCCCCTACCCAATTGCTGCGATCAGATGGTGGAGCCCAGGAGACTGCCACCCCAACCGACGACGACTACTTCTACCAGAATGGAGCCTACTACTACATGCAGGACGCCGACGACCAGGAGTAGTTAGGAGGATCCCAGGCAGGAGGCATGCGCCTTTTCGATCTGTATCCGGGGGGGGGGGGGGGGGGGGGGGGGGGGGGGGGGGGGGGGGGGGGGGGGGGGGGGGGGGGGGGGGGGGGGGGGGGGGGGGGGGGGGGGGGGGGGGGGGGGGGGGGGGGGGGGGGGGGGGGGGGGGGGGGGGGGGGGGGGGGGGGGGGGGGGGGGGGGGGGGGGGGGGGGGGGGGGGGGGGGGGGGGGGGGGGGGGGGGGGGGGGGGGGGGGGGGGGGGGGGGGGGGGGGGGGGGGGGGGGGGGGGGGGGGGGGGGGGGGGGGGGGGGGGGGGGGGGGGGGGGGGGGGGGGGGGGGGGGGGGGGGGGGGGGGGGGGGGGGGGGGGGGGGGGGGGGGGGGGGGGGGGGGGGGGGGGGGGGGGGGGGGGGGGGGGGGGGGGGGGGGGGGGGGGGGGGGGGGGGGGGGGGGGGGGGGGGGGGGGGGGGGGGGGGGGGGGGGGGGGGGGGGGGGGGGGGGGGGGGGGGGGGGGGGGGGGGGGGGGGGGGGGGGGGGGGGGGGGGGGGGGGGGGGGGGGGGGGGGGGGGGGGGGGGGGGGGGGGGGGGGGGGGGGGGGGGGGGGGGGGGGGGGGGGGGGGGGGGGGGGGGGGGGGGGGGGGGGGGGGGGGGGGGGGGGGGGGGGGGGGGGGGGGGGGGGGGGGGGGGGGGGGGGGGGGGGGGGGGGGGGGGGGGGGGGGGGGGGGGGGGGGGGGGGGGGGGGGGGGGGGGGGGGGGGGGGGGGGGGGGGGGGGGGGGGGGGGGGGGGGGGGGGGGGGGGGGGGGGGGGGGGGGGGGGGGGGGGGGGGGGGGGGGGGGGGGGGGGGGGGGGGGGGGGGGGGGGGGGGGGGGGGGGGGGGGGGGGGGGGGGGGGGGGGGGGGGGGGGGGGGGGGGGGGGGGGGGGGGGGGGGGGGGGGGGGGGGGGGGGGGGGGGGGGGGGGGGGGGGGGGGGGGGGGGGGGGGGGGGGGGGGGGGGGGGGGGGGGGGGGGGGGGGGGGGGGGGGGGGGGGGGGGGGGGGGGGGGGGGGGGGGGGGGGTAACAACTTTATTATTGCCTCTAGGGCATATTTCCTTCATCTTCATCATCCCGGCGGTCTCCATGACAAGGAGGGAGTAGTTCACCCTCGGGGATGAGGGTTTGTACCAGTAGCTATGTGTTTTATCTCCCTATCTCTCGTGTTCTTGATTTGGCACGATCTTGATGTATCGCGAGCTTTGTTAATATAGTTGTATCGTATGGGGTTTCTTTCCTATCTATCCTTGTTGTGATGAATCGAATCTTTTTCATTTGAGGTTTCATTATTGTTAGATTGAATATTTCAGATTTGAGAACACTTGATGTATGTCTTGCATATGACTACCCGTGGTGACAACGGGGTATTATATTGATTCACTTGATATATGTTTTGGCATTCAACTCAAGGATTCCCGCGGTGACATTGGGGTAATCTATGCATAGGGGTTGATGCACATTTTCATTATCTTTTCTCTGATAGAAACTTTGGGGTGCTCCTTGGAGTTCTTTGTGTGGATTGAATATTATGATTATCAAGTTGTTTGATGCATATCGTATAATCAACTCATGGATACTTGTGGTGACATTGGAGTATCTAGGTGACATTAGAGTTGGTTGATGTGTATCATATGGTGTTATTTTAGTACGAACTCTAGGGCTGTTTGTGACACTTATAGGAATAGCTCAATAGATCGATCAGAAAGAGTAACTTTGAGGTGGTTTCGTACCCTACAAATAATTTCTATCTCATGTTCTCCGCTAATAGGAATTTGGGAGTGATTCTTTATTGCAAGTTGAGGGATGGTTATATGATTCAATTATATTAGCATTGTTGAGAGATTGCACTAGGAAAAGTATGAACCCTAGGCCTTATTTTCAAGCATTGCAAAACCATTTGTGCTCACTTTTATTACTAGTTACCTTGCTGTTTTTATTATTTCAGATTACAAAAACCTATATCTACTATCCATATTACACTTGTATCACCATCTCTTCGCCGAACTAGTGCACCTATACAATTTACCATTCTATTGGGTGTGTTGGGGACACAAGAGACTCTTTGTTATTTGGTTGTAGGGTAGTTTGAGAGAGACCATCTTCATCCTACGCCTCCCACGGATTGATAAACCTTAGGTCATCCACTTGAGAGAAAATTGCTACTGTCCTACAAACCTCTGCGCTTGGAGGCCCAACATGAGTCTACAAGAACAACTTGTGTAGTAGACATCAATTTGCGTGTATGATTAGTGCACGATTGAGTCGGGGGTGTCACAAGTTGGTATCAGAGCCGACTGCTTGTAGGTAGCCCCCTCTCCAACTCCTTGGCTGAAGTTGAGTCTAGTCTTTGAAAAATTGTTTTGCTAACCTTGTTGTGCGGCTTATGGGCCCACATCGTTAATGGATGGGTTAGGATCTTTTATTCCTCTTCTTTACTCTGGGACTCTGATCTCTCTTCTATTTGGGTTAAAGATTTTGCTGACTCTAACATTAGGTTCTCGTAATCACTTCATTCCGGATAGCCCCTTCATCCCAGATGATCGCTTGCTTCACCAGAAGGTTTCGAAGATACCCCTCGATGTTTCCCGAGACCCTTGTGCCATCGCCTTTGCAGTTCCGGGGGGGGGGGGGGGGGGGGGGGGGGGGGGGGGGGGGGGGGGGGGGGGGGGGGGGGGGGGGGGGGGGGGGGGGGGGGGGGGGGGGGGGGGGGGGGGGGGGGGGGGGGGGGGGGGGGGGGGGGGGGGGGGGGGGGGGGGGGGGGGGGGGGGGGGGGGGGGGGGGGGGGGGGGGGGGGGGGGGGGGGGGGGGGGGGGGGGGGGGGGGGGGGGGGGGGGGGGGGGGGGGGGGGGGGGGGGGGGGGGGGGGGGGGGGGGGGGGGGGGGGGGGGGGGGGGGGGGGGGGGGGGGGGGGGGGGGGGGGGGGGGGGGGGGGGGGGGGGGGGGGGGGGGGGGGGGGGGGGGGGGGGGGGGGGGGGGGGGGGGGGGGGGGGGGGGGGGGGGGGGGGGGGGGGGGGGGGGGGGGGGGGGGGGGGGGGGGGGGGGGGGGGGGGGGGGGGGGGGGGGGGGGGGGGGGGGGGGGGGGGGGGGGGGGGGGGGGGGGGGGGGGGGGGGGGGGGGGGGGGGGGGGGGGGGGGGGGGGGGGGGGGGGGGGGGGGGGGGGGGGGGGGGGGGGGGGGGGGGGGGGGGGGGGGGGGGGGGGGGGGGGGGGGGGGGGGGGGGGGGGGGGGGGGGGGGGGGGGGGGGGGGGGGGGGGGGGGGGGGGGGGGGGGGGGGGGGGGGGGGGGGGGGGGGGGGGGGGGGGGGGGGGGGGGGGGGGGGGGGGGGGGGGGGGGGGGGGGGGGGGGGGGGGGGGGGGGGGGGGGGGGGGGGGGGGGGGGGGGGGGGGGGGGGGGGGGGGGGGGGGGGGGGGGGGGGGGGGGGGGGGGGGGGGGGGGGGGGGGGGGGGGGGGGGGGGGGGGGGGGGGGGGGGGGGGGGGGGGGGGGGGGGGGGGGGGGGGGGGGGGGGGGGGGGGGGGGGGGGGGGGGGGGGGGGGGGGGGGGGGGGGGGGGGGGGGGGGGGGGGGGGGGGGGGGGGGGGGGGGGGGGGGGGGGGGGGGGGGGGGGGGGGGGGGGGGGGGGGGGGGGGGGGGGGGGGGGGGGGGGGGGGGGGGGGGGGGGGGGGGGGGGGGGGGGGGGGGGGGGGGGGGGGGGGGGGGGGGGGGGGGGGGGGGGGGGGGGGGGGGGGGGGGGGGGGGGGGGGGGGGGGGGGGGGGGGGGGGGGGGGGGGGGGGGGGGGGGGGGGGGGGGGGGGGGGGGGGGGGGGGGTAATGAGTTAGTTGCGGGATGATGCATTACGGAACGAGTAAAGAGACTTGCCGATAACGAGATTGAACAAGGTATGAGGATACCGACGATCGAATCTCGGGCAAGTAACATACCGATGACAAAGGGAACAACGTATGTTGTTATGCGGTTTGACCGATAAAGATCTTCGTAGAATATGTAGGAGCCAATATGAGCATCCAGGTTCCGCTATTGGTTATTGACCGGAGAGGTGTCTCGGTCATGTCTATATAGTTCTCGAACCCGTAGGGTCCGCACGCTTAACGTTCGATGACGATTTGTATTATGAGTTATGTGATTTGATGACCGAAGTTTGTTCGGAGTCTCGGATGAGATCACGGACATGACGAGGAGTCTCAAAATGGTCGAGAGGTAAAGATTCATATATTGGAAGGCTATATTCGGACATCGGAAAGGTTTCGAGTGATTCGGGTATTTTTCGGAGAACCGGAGAGTTCCGAAAAAGAAAGACCAAGGTGGCGCGCGCCTCCCCCCTGCCCAAACTGAATTGGACAAGGGGTGGGGCTCCCTCCTTTCCTTCTTTCCCACTCCGAAAAGGAAAGGGAATCCTACCAGGACTTGGGAGTCCTAGTAGGACTCCCTACACTTGGCGCGCCCCTAGGAGGGCCGGCCTCTCTCCCTCCCTCCTTTATATACGTGGGGAGGGGGCACCCCAAAGGCACTCCAAGATTTGTCTTAGCCGTGTGCGGTGCCCCCCTTCACAGTTACACATCTCTGTCATATCGTCGTAGTGCTTAGGCGAAGCCCTGTGTCGGTAACTTCATCATCACCGTCGTCACACCGTCGTGCTGACGGAACGCTCCCTCGTCCTCAACTGGATCAAGAGCTCGAGGGACGTCATCGAGCTGAACGTGTGCTGAACACGGAGGTGCCGTACGTTCAGTGCTAGGATCGATCGAATCGTGAAGACGTTCGACTACATCAACCGCGTTACCAAACGCTTCCGCTCTTGGTCTACGAGGGTACGTGGACACACTCTCCCCGCTCGTTGCTATGCTTCTCCTAGATAGATCTTCGGTGATCGTAGGATTTTTTTTGAAATACTACGTTCCCCAACAGTGGCATCCGAGCCAGGTCTATGCGTAGATGTTATATGCACGAGTAGAACACAAAGAGTTGTGGGCGATAATAGTCATACTGCTTACCAGCAACGTCTTACTTTGATTCGGCGGTATTGTTGGATGAAGCGGCCCGGACAGACATTACATGACCACGTTCATGAGACTGGTTCTACTGACGTGCTTCGCACACAGGTGGCTAGCGGGTGTCAGTTTCTCCAACTTTAGTTGAATCAAGTTTGACTACGCCCGGTCCTTGTTGAAGGTTAAAACAGCATACTTGACGAAAAATCGTTGTGGTTTTGATGCGTAGGTAAGAAAGGTTCTTGCTAGAAGCCCGTAGCAGCCACGTAAAACTTGCAACAACAAAGTAGGGGGGGGGGGGGGGGGGGGGGGGGGGGGGGGGGGGGGGGGGGGGGGGGGGGGGGGGGGGGGGGGGGGGGGGGGGGGGGGGGGGGGGGGGGGGGGGGGGGGGGGGGGGGGGGGGGGGGGGGGGGGGGGGGGGGGGGGGGGGGGGGGGGGGGGGGGGGGGGGGGGGGGGGGGGGGGGGGGGGGGGGGGGGGGGGGGGGGGGGGGGGGGGGGGGGGGGGGGGGGGGGGGGGGGGGGGGGGGGGGGGGGGGGGGGGGGGGGGGGGGGGGGGGGGGGGGGGGGGGGGGGGGGGGGGGGGGGGGGGGGGGGGGGGGGGGGGGGGGGGGGGGGGGGGGGGGGGGGGGGGGGGGGGGGGGGGGGGGGGGGGGGGGGGGGGGGGGGGGGGGGGGGGGGGGGGGGGGGGGGGGGGGGGGGGGGGGGGGGGGGGGGGGGGGGGGGGGGGGGGGGGGGGGGGGGGGGGGGGGGGGGGGGGGGGGGGGGGGGGGGGGGGGGGGGGGGGGGGGGGGGGGGGGGGGGGGGGGGGGGGGGGGGGGGGGGGGGGGGGGGGGGGGGGGGGGGGGGGGGGGGGGGGGGGGGGGGGGGGGGGGGGGGGGGGGGGGGGGGGGGGGGGGGGGGGGGGGGGGGGGGGGGGGGGGGGGGGGGGGGGGGGGGGGGGGGGGGGGGGGGGGGGGGGGGGGGGGGGGGGGGGGGGGGGGGGGGGGGGGGGGGGGGGGGGGGGGGGGGGGGGGGGGGGGGGGGGGGGGGGGGGGGGGGGGGGGGGGGGGGGGGGGGGGGGGGGGGGGGGGGGGGGGGGGGGGGGGGGGGGGGGGGGGGGGGGGGGGGGGGGGGGGGGGGGGGGGGGGGGGGGGGGGGGGGGGGGGGGGGGGGGGGGGGGGGGGGGGGGGGGGGGGGGGGGGGGGGGGGGGGGGGGGGGGGGGGGGGGGGGGGGGGGGGGGGGGGGGGGGGGGGGGGGGGGGGGGGGGGGGGGGGGGGGGGGGGGGGGGGGGGGGGGGGGGGGGGGGGGGGGGGGGGGGGGGGGGGGGGGGGGGGGGGGGGGGGGGGGGGGGGGGGGGGGGGGGGGGGGGGGGGGGGGGGGGGGGGGGGGGGGGGGGGGGGGGGGGGGTTATAATGCTACCGCCGTACTAAGCAAAATAAGATGCATAAAGGATAAACATCGCATGCAATCAAAATATGTGACATGATATGGCCATCATCGTCTTGTGCCTTTGATCTCCATCTCCAAAGCACCGTCATGATTTCCATCGTCACCGGTACGACACCATGATCTTCATCATCTTGATCTCCATCAACTTGTCATCGTGTAGTCGTCTCACCAACTATTGCTTCTTCGACTATTGCTAACGTTTAGCGATAAAGTAAAGGATATACGTCGTGCTTGCATCTCATACAATAAAGAGACAACCATTAGGCTCCTGCCGGTTGTCATAATATAATACAAAACATGATCATCTCATACAACAACTTATATCTCATCATGTCTTGACCATATCACATCACGGCATACCCTGCAAAAACAAGTTAGACGTCCTCTACTTTGTTTTTGCAAGTTTTACGTAGCTTCTACGGTTTTCTTGCAAGAACCGTTCTTACCTACGCGTCAAAACCACAACGATTTTTCGTCAAGTGTGCTGTTTTAACATTCAACAAGGACCGGCCGTAGTCAAACTCGATTCAACTAAAGTTGGAGAAACAGACACCCGCCAGCCACCTTTGTGTGAAGCACGTCGGTAGAACCAGTCTCACGTAAGCGTACGTGAAATGTCGGTCCGGGCCGCTTCATCCAACAATACCGCGGAATCAAAGTAAGACGTTGGTGGTAAGC
>JAAAWM010007901.1:0-10766 GCA_036873465.1 Thinopyrum obtusiflorum
ATCCCAGGTATAATATGTCGCCTTTCCTATGTAGGTGGCGAAGTGTCCGGTGGCTAGCCGGACTGATGAATTTGCCGAGCTAAAGCGGCAACTTGACGTGGCAGATGCCGACATCGCGCTTGTCAACAAGCGGCTGGACGAGGCACAAGGTATGTAATTTCTCCGAAGACACCTGGTAAGAGGAGCTTGATGCCCGTACCTTACAACATGTGTGCTTGATGCAGATGGTGCGGGGGGGGGGGGGGGGGGGGGGGGGGGGGGGGGGGGGGGGGGGGGGGGGGGGGGGGGGGGGGGGGGGGGGGGGGGGGGGGGGGGGGGGGGGGGGGGGGGGGGGGGGGGGGGGGGGGGGGGGGGGGGGGGGGGGGGGGGGGGGGGGGGGGGGGGGGGGTTGAAAAAGAAGATCGGGTGGCACAGAAGGACCTAGAGAAGGTCACTACCGAGGCCAAGGATACTCGCTCTGCGATGAGAGCTATGAAGGAGGAGCTACGTCAGGCCGGAGATATCACGGCTGGAGGGGGGGGGGGGGGGGGGGGGGGGGGGGGGGGGGGGGGGGGGGGGGGGGGGGGGGGGGGGGGGGGGGGGGGGGGGGGGGGGGGGGGGGGGGGGGGGGGGGGGGGGGGGGGGGGGGGGGGGGGGGGGGGGGGGGGTTTGGTCGCAGTTCCACAATCCAGAGCGCCCACTTCCATTAACCGATCGTTTGGCCGCATGGGCGGAGCTGAATAGGTTATCCGGACTCGCCATGAAGTATGTCGTGAGTCATCTGTGGCCGAAAGGGGGGGGGGGGGGGGGGGGGGGGGGGGGGGGGGGGGGGGGGGGGGGGGGGGGGGGGTAATGCAATGAAGAGGTCAGCGTGCATAGAGGGTGCGCAGATGGCTCTTGCCCGTGTCAAGACATACTGGGCGGAGATGAAGGCCATTGCTGTTGCATCCCAAGATTCGGACGAGAGCCGAGTACCTGCCGAGCACTATTTTGGGGGGGGGGGGGGGGGGGGGGGGGGGGGGGGGGGGGGGGGGGGGGGGGGGGGGGGGGGGGGGGGGGGGGGGGGGGGGGGGGGGGGGGGGGGGGGGGGGGGGGGGGGGGGGGGGGGGGGGGGGGGGGGGGGGGGGGGGGGGGGGGGGGGGGGGGGGGGGGGGGGGGGGGGGGGGGGGGGGGGGGGGGGGGGGGGGGGGGGGGGGGGGGGGGGGGGGGGGGGGGGGGGGGGGGGGGGGGGGGGGGGGGGGGGGGGGGGGGGGGGGGGGGGGGGGGGGGGGGGGGGGGGGGGGGGGGGGGGGGGGGGGGGGGGGGGGGGGGGGGGGGGGGGGGGGGGGGGGGGGGGGGGGGGGGGGGGGGGGGGGGGGGGGGGGGGGGGGGGGGGGGGGGGGGGGGGGGGGGGGGGGGGGGGGGGGGGGGGGGGGGGGGGGGGGGGGGGGGGGGGGGGGGGGGGGGGGGGGGGGGGGGGGGGGGGGGGGGGGGGGGGGGGGGGGGGGGGGGGGGGGGGGGGGGGGGGGGGGGGGGGGGGGGGGGGGGGGGGGGGGGGGGGGGGGGGGGGGGGGGGGGGGGGGGGGGGGGGGGGGGGGGGGGGGGGGGGGGGGGGGGGGGGGGGGGGGGGGGGGGGGGGGGGGGGGGGGGGGGGGGGGGGGGGGGGGGGGGGGGGGGGGGGGGGGGGGGGGGGGGGGGGGGGGGGGGGGGGGGGGGGGGGGGGGGGGGGGGGGGGGGGGGGGGGGGGGGGGGGGGGGGGGGGGGGGGGGGGGGGGGGGGGGGGGGGGGGGGGGGGGGGGGGGGGGGGGGGGGGGGGGGGGGGGGGGGGGGGGGGGGGGGGGGGGGGGGGGGGGGGGGGGGGGGGGGGGGGGGGGGGGGGGGGGGGGGGGGGGGGGGGGGGGGGGGGGGGGGGGGGGGGGGGGGGGGGGGGGGGGGGGGGGGGGGGGGGGGGGGGGGGGGGGGGGGGGGGGGGGGGGGGGGGGGGGGGGGGGGGGGGGGGGGGGGGGGGGGGGGGGGGGGGGGGGGGGGGGGGGGGGGGGGGGGGGGGGGGGGGGGGGGGGGGGGGGGGGGGGGGGGGGGGGGGGGGGGGGGGGGGGGGGGGGGGGGGGGGGGGGGGGGGGGGGGGGGGGGGGGGGGGGGGGGGGGGGGGGGGGGGGGGGGGGGGGGGGGGGGGGGGGGGGGGGGGGGGGGGGGGGGGGGGGGGGGGGGGGGGGGGGGGGGGGGGGGGGGGGGGGGGGGGGGGGGGGGGGGGGGGGGGGGGGGGGGGGGGGGGGGGGGGGGGGGGGGGGGGGGGGGGGGGGGGGGGGGGGGGGGGGGGGGGGGGGGGGGGGGGGGGGGGGGGGGGGGGGGGGGGGGGGGGGGGGGGGGGGGGGGGGGGGGGGGGGGGGGGGGGGGGGGGGGGGGGGGGGGGGGGGGGGGGGGGGGGGGGGGGGGGGGGGGGGGGGGGGGGGGGGGGGGGGGGGGGGGGGGGGGGGGGGGGGGGGGGGGGGGGGGGGGGGGGGGGGGGGGGGGGGGGGGGGGGGGGGGGGGGGGGGGGGGGGGGGGGGGGGGGGGGGGGGGGGGGGGGGGGGGGGGGGGGGGGGGGGGGGGGGGGGGGGGGGGGGGGGGGGGGGGGGGGGGGGGGGGGGGGGGGGGGGGGGGGGGGGGGGGGGGGGGGGGGGGGGGGGGGGGGGGGGGGGGGGGGGGGGGGGGGGGGGGGGGGGGGGGGGGGGGGGGGGGGGGGGGGGGGGGGGGGGGGGGGGGGGGGGGGGGGGGGGGGGGGGGGGGGGGGGGGGGGGGGGGGGGGGGGGGGGGGGGGGGGGGGGGGGGGGGGGGGGGGGGGGGGGGGGGGGGGGGGGGGGGGGGGGGGGGGGGGGGGGGGGGGGGGGGGGGGGGGGGGGGGGGGGGGGGGGGGGGGGGGGGGGGGGGGGGGGGGGGGGGGGGGGGGGGGGGGGGGGGGGGGGGGGGGGGGGGGGGGGGGGGGGGGGGGGGGGGGGGGGGGGGGGGGGGGGGGGGGGGGGGGGGGGGGGGGGGGGGGGGGGGGGGGGGGGGGGGGGGGGGGGGGGGGGGGGGGGGGGGGGGGGGGGGGGGGGGGGGGGGGGGGGGGGGGGGGGGGGGGGGGGGGGGGGGGGGGGGGGGGGGGGGGGGGGGGGGGGGGGGGGGGGGGGGGGGGGGGGGGGGGGGGGGGGGGGGGGGGGGGGGGGGGGGGGGGGGGGGGGGGGGGGGGGGGGGGGGGGGGGGGGGGGGGGGGGGGGGGGGGGGGGGGGGGGGGGGGGGGGGGGGGGGGGGGGGGGGGGGGGGGGGGGGGGGGGGGGGGGGGGGGGGGGGGGGGGGGGGGGGGGGGGGGGGGGGGGGGGGGGGGGGGGGGGGGGGGGGGGGGGGGGGGGGGGGGGGGGGGGGGGGGGGGGGGGGGGGGGGGGGGGGGGGGGGGGGGGGGGGGGGGGGGGGGGGGGGGGGGGGGGGGGGGGGGGGGGGGGGGGGGGGGGGGGGGGGGGGGGGGGGGGGGGGGGGGGGGGGGGGGGGGGGGGGGGGGGGGGGGGGGGGGGGGGGGGGGGGGGGGGGGGGGGGGGGGGGGGGGGGGGGGGGGGGGGGGGGGGGGGGGGGGGGGGGGGGGGGGGGGGGGGGGGGGGGGGGGGGGGGGGGGGGGGGGGGGGGGGGGGGGGGGGGGGGGGGGGGGGGGGGGGGGGGGGGGGGGGGGGGGGGGGGGGGGGGGGGGGGGGGGGGGGGGGGGGGGGGGGGGGGGGGGGGGGGGGGGGGGGGGGGGGGGGGGGGGGGGGGGGGGGGGGGGGGGGGGGGGGGGGGGGGGGGGGGGGGGGGGGGGGGGGGGGGGGGGGGGGGGGGGGGGGGGGGGGGGGGGGGGGGGGGGGGGGGGGGGGGGGGGGGGGGGGGGGGGGGGGGGGGGGGGGGGGGGGGGGGGGGGGGGGGGGGGGGGGGGGGGGGGGGGGGGGGGGGGGGGGGGGGGGGGGGGGGGGGGGGGGGGGGGGGGGGGGGGGGGGGGGGGGGGGGGGGGGGGGGGGGGGGGGGGGGGGGGGGGGGGGGGGGGGGGGGGGGGGGGGGGGGGGGGGGGGGGGGGGGGGGGGGGGGGGGGGGGGGGGGGGGGGGGGGGGGGGGGGGGGGGGGGGGGGGGGGGGGGGGGGGGGGGGGGGGGGGGGGGGGGGGGGGGGGGGGGGGGGGGGGGGGGGGGGGGGGGGGGGGGGGGGGGGGGGGGGGGGGGGGGGGGGGGGGGGGGGGGGGGGGGGGGGGGGGGGGGGGGGGGGGGGGGGGGGGGGGGGGGGGGGGGGGGGGGGGGGGGGGGGGGGGGGGGGGGGGGGGGGGGGGGGGGGGGGGGGGGGGGGGGGGGGGGGGGGGGGGGGGGGGGGGGGGGGGGGGGGGGGGGGGGGGGGGGGGGGGGGGGGGGGGGGGGGGGGGGGGGGGGGGGGGGGGGGGGGGGGGGGGGGGGGGGGGGGGGGGGGGGGGGGGGGGGGGGGGGGGGGGGGGGGGGGGGGGGGGGGGGGGGGGGGGGGGGGGGGGGGGGGGGGGGGGGGGGGGGGGGGGGGGGGGGGGGGGGGGGGGGGGGGGGGGGGGGGGGGGGGGGGGGGGGGGGGGGGGGGGGGGGGGGGGGGGGGGGGGGGGGGGGGGGGGGGGGGGGGGGGGGGGGGGGGGGGGGGGGGGGGGGGGGGGGGGGGGGGGGGGGGGGGGGGGGGGGGGGGGGGGGGGGGGGGGGGGGGGGGGGGGGGGGGGGGGGGGGGGGGGGGGGGGGGGGGGGGGGGGGGGGGGGGGGGGGGGGGGGGGGGGGGGGGGGGGGGGGGGGGGGGGGGGGGGGGGGGGGGGGGGGGGGGGGGGGGGGGGGGGGGGGGGGGGGGGGGGGGGGGGGGGGGGGGGGGGGGGGGGGGGGGGGGGGGGGGGGGGGGGGGGGGGGGGGGGGGGGGGGGGGGGGGGGGGGGGGGGGGGGGGGGGGGGGGGGGGGGGGGGGGGGGGGGGGGGGGGGGGGGGGGGGGGGGGGGGGGGGGGGGGGGGGGGGGGGGGGGGGGGGGGGGGGGGGGGGGGGGGGGGGGGGGGGGGGGGGGGGGGGGGGGGGGGGGGGGGGGGGGGGGGGGGGGGGGGGGGGGGGGGGGGGGGGGGGGGGGGGGGGGGGGGGGGGGGGGGGGGGGGGGGGGGGGGGGGGGGGGGGGGGGGGGGGGGGGGGGGGGGGGGGGGGGGGGGGGGGGGGGGGGGGGGGGGGGGGGGGGGGGGGGGGGGGGGGGGGGGGGGGGGGGGGGGGGGGGGGGGGGGGGGGGGGGGGGGGGGGGGGGGGGGGGGGGGGGGGGGGGGGGGGGGGGGGGGGGGGGGGGGGGGGGGGGGGGGGGGGGGGGGGGGGGGGGGGGGGGGGGGGGGGGGGGGGGGGGGGGGGGGGGGGGGGGGGGGGGGGGGGGGGGGGGGGGGGGGGGGGGGGGGGGGGGGGGGGGGGGGGGGGGGGGGGGGGGGGGGGGGGGGGGGGGGGGGGGGGGGGGGGGGGGGGGGGGGGGGGGGGGGGGGGGGGGGGGGGGGGGGGGGGGGGGGGGGGGGGGGGGGGGGGGGGGGGGGGGGGGGGGGGGGGGGGGGGGGGGGGGGGGGGGGGGGGGGGGGGGGGGGGGGGGGGGGGGGGGGGGGGGGGGGGGGGGGGGGGGGGGGGGGGGGGGGGGGGGGGGGGGGGGGGGGGGGGGGGGGGGGGGGGGGGGGGGGGGGGGGGGGGGGGGGGGGGGGGGGGGGGGGGGGGGGGGGGGGGGGGGGGGGGGGGGGGGGGGGGGGGGGGGGGGGGGGGGGGGGGGGGGGGGGGGGGGGGGGGGGGGGGGGGGGGGGGGGGGGGGGGGGGGGGGGGGGGGGGGGGGGGGGGGGGGGGGGGGGGGGGGGGGGGGGGGGGGGGGGGGGGGGGGGGGGGGGGGGGGGGGGGGGGGGGGGGGGGGGGGGGGGGGGGGGGGGGGGGGGGGGGGGGGGGGGGGGGGGGGGGGGGGGGGGGGGGGGGGGGGGGGGGGGGGGGGGGGGGGGGGGGGGGGGGGGGGGGGGGGGGGGGGGGGGGGGGGGGGGGGGGGGGGGGGGGGGGGGGGGGGGGGGGGGGGGGGGGGGGGGGGGGGGGGGGGGGGGGGGGGGGGGGGGGGGGGGGGGGGGGGGGGGGGGGGGGGGGGGGGGGGGGGGGGGGGGGGGGGGGGGGGGGGGGGGGGGGGGGGGGGGGGGGGGGGGGGGGGGGGGGGGGGGGGGGGGGGGGGGGGGGGGGGGGGGGGGGGGGGGGGGGGGGGGGGGGGGGGGGGGGGGGGGGGGGGGGGGGGGGGGGGGGGGGGGGGGGGGGGGGGGGGGGGGGGGGGGGGGGGGGGGGGGGGGGGGGGGGGGGGGGGGGGGGGGGGGGGGGGGGGGGGGGGGGGGGGGGGGGGGGGGGGGGGGGGGGGGGGGGGGGGGGGGGGGGGGGGGGGGGGGGGGGGGGGGGGGGGGGGGGGGGGGGGGGGGGGGGGGGGGGGGGGGGGGGGGGGGGGGGGGGGGGGGGGGGGGGGGGGGGGGGGGGGGGGGGGGGGGGGGGGGGGGGGGGGGGGGGGGGGGGGGGGGGGGGGGGGGGGGGGGGGGGGGGGGGGGGGGGGGGGGGGGGGGGGGGGGGGGGGGGGGGGGGGGGGGGGGGGGGGGGGGGGGGGGGGGGGGGGGGGGGGGGGGGGGGGGGGGGGGGGGGGGGGGGGGGGGGGGGGGGGGGGGGGGGGGGGGGGGGGGGGGGGGGGGGGGGGGGGGGGGGGGGGGGGGGGGGGGGGGGGGGGGGGGGGGGGGGGGGGGGGGGGGGGGGGGGGGGGGGGGGGGGGGGGGGGGGGGGGGGGGGGGGGGGGGGGGGGGGGGGGGGGGGGGGGGGGGGGGGGGGGGGGGGGGGGGGGGGGGGGGGGGGGGGGGGGGGGGGGGGGGGGGGGGGGGGGGGGGGGGGGGGGGGGGGGGGGGGGGGGGGGGGGGGGGGGGGGGGGGGGGGGGGGGGGGGGGGGGGGGGGGGGGGGGGGGGGGGGGGGGGGGGGGGGGGGGGGGGGGGGGGGGGGGGGGGGGGGGGGGGGGGGGGGGGGGGGGGGGGGGGGGGGGGGGGGGGGGGGGGGGGGGGGGGGGGGGGGGGGGGGGGGGGGGGGGGGGGGGGGGGGGGGGGGGGGGGGGGGGGGGGGGGGGGGGGGGGGGGGGGGGGGGGGGGGGGGGGGGGGGGGGGGGGGGGGGGGGGGGGGGGGGGGGGGGGGGGGGGGGGGGGGGGGGGGGGGGGGGGGGGGGGGGGGGGGGGGGGGGGGGGGGGGGGGGGGGGGGGGGGGGGGGGGGGGGGGGGGGGGGGGGGGGGGGGGGGGGGGGGGGGGGGGGGGGGGGGGGGGGGGGGGGGGGGGGGGGGGGGGGGGGGGGGGGGGGGGGGGGGGGGGGGGGGGGGGGGGGGGGGGGGGGGGGGGGGGGGGGGGGGGGGGGGGGGGGGGGGGGGGGGGGGGGGGGGGGGGGGGGGGGGGGGGGGGGGGGGGGGGGGGGGGGGGGGGGGGGGGGGGGGGGGGGGGGGGGGGGGGGGGGGGGGGGGGGGGGGGGGGGGGGGGGGGGGGGGGGGGGGGGGGGGGGGGGGGGGGGGGGGGGGGGGGGGGGGGGGGGGGGGGGGGGGGGGGGGGGGGGGGGGGGGGGGGGGGGGGGGGGGGGGGGGGGGGGGGGGGGGGGGGGGGGGGGGGGGGGGGGGGGGGGGGGGGGGGGGGGGGGGGGGGGGGGGGGGGGGGGGGGGGGGGGGGGGGGGGGGGGGGGGGGGGGGGGGGGGGGGGGGGGGGGGGGGGGGGGGGGGGGGGGGGGGGGGGGGGGGGGGGGGGGGGGGGGGGGGGGGGGGGGGGGGGGGGGGGGGGGGGGGGGGGGGGGGGGGGGGGGGGGGGGGGGGGGGGGGGGGGGGGGGGGGGGGGGGGGGGGGGGGGGGGGGGGGGGGGGGGGGGGGGGGGGGGGGGGGGGGGGGGGGGGGGGGGGGGGGGGGGGGGGGGGGGGGGGGGGGGGGGGGGGGGGGGGGGGGGGGGGGGGGGGGGGGGGGGGGGGGGGGGGGGGGGGGGGGGGGGGGGGGGGGGGGGGGGGGGGGGGGGGGGGGGGGGGGGGGGGGGGGGGGGGGGGGGGGGGGGGGGGGGGGGGGGGGGGGGGGGGGGGGGGGGGGGGGGGGGGGGGGGGGGGGGGGGGGGGGGGGGGGGGGGGGGGGGGGGGGGGGGGGGGGGGGGGGGGGGGGGGGGGGGGGGGGGGGGGGGGGGGGGGGGGGGGGGGGGGGGGGGGGGGGGGGGGGGGGGGGGGGGGGGGGGGGGGGGGGGGGGGGGGGGGGGGGGGGGGGGGGGGGGGGGGGGGGGGGGGGGGGGGGGGGGGGGGGGGGGGGGGGGGGGGGGGGGGGGGGGGGGGGGGGGGGGGGGGGGGGGGGGGGGGGGGGGGGGGGGGGGGGGGGGGGGGGGGGGGGGGGGGGGGGGGGGGGGGGGGGGGGGGGGGGGGGGGGGGGGGGGGGGGGGGGGGGGGGGGGGGGGGGGGGGGGGGGGGGGGGGGGGGGGGGGGGGGGGGGGGGGGGGGGGGGGGGGGGGGGGGGGGGGGGGGGGGGGGGGGGGGGGGGGGGGGGGGGGGGGGGGGGGGGGGGGGGGGGGGGGGGGGGGGGGGGGGGGGGGGGGGGGGGGGGGGGGGGGGGGGGGGGGGGGGGGGGGGGGGGGGGGGGGGGGGGGGGGGGGGGGGGGGGGGGGGGGGGGGGGGGGGGGGGGGGGGGGGGGGGGGGGGGGGGGGGGGGGGGGGGGGGGGGGGGGGGGGGGGGGGGGGGGGGGGGGGGGGGGGGGGGGGGGGGGGGGGGGGGGGGGGGGGGGGGGGGGGGGGGGGGGGGGGGGGGGGGGGGGGGGGGGGGGGGGGGGGGGGGGGGGGGGGGGGGGGGGGGGGGGGGGGGGGGGGGGGGGGGGGGGGGGGGGGGGGGGGGGGGGGGGGGGGGGGGGGGGGGGGGGGGGGGGGGGGGGGGGGGGGGGGGGGGGGGGGGGGGGGGGGGGGGGGGGGGGGGGGGGGGGGGGGGGGGGGGGGGGGGGGGGGGGGGGGGGGGGGGGGGGGGGGGGGGGGGGGGGGGGGGGGGGGGGGGGGGGGGGGGGGGGGGGGGGGGGGGGGGGGGGGGGGGGGGGGGGGGGGGGGGGGGGGGGGGGGGGGGGGGGGGGGGGGGGGGGGGGGGGGGGGGGGGGGGGGGGGGGGGGGGGGGGGGGGGGGGGGGGGGGGGGGGGGGGGGGGGGGGGGGGGGGGGGGGGGGGGGGGGGGGGGGGGGGGGGGGGGGGGGGGGGGGGGGGGGGGGGGGGGGGGGGGGGGGGGGGGGGGGGGGGGGGGGGGGGGGGGGGGGGGGGGGGGGGGGGGGGGGGGGGGGGGGGGGGGGGGGGGGGGGGGGGGGGGGGGGGGGGGGGGGGGGGGGGGGGGGGGGGGGGGGGGGGGGGGGGGGGGGGGGGGGGGGGGGGGGGGGGGGGGGGGGGGGGGGGGGGGGGGGGGGGGGGGGGGGGGGGGGGGGGGGGGGGGGGGGGGGGGGGGGGGGGGGGGGGGGGGGGGGGGGGGGGGGGGGGGGGGGGGGGGGGGGGGGGGGGGGGGGGGGGGGGGGGGGGGGGGGGGGGGGGGGGGGGGGGGGGGGGGGGGGGGGGGGGGGGGGGGGGGGGGGGGGGGGGGGGGGGGGGGGGGGGGGGGGGGGGGGGGGGGGGGGGGGGGGGGGGGGGGGGGGGGGGGGGGGGGGGGGGGGGGGGGGGGGGGGGGGGGGGGGGGGGGGGGGGGGGGGGGGGGGGGGGGGGGGGGGGGGGGGGGGGGGGGGGGGGGGGGGGGGGGGGGGGGGGGGGGGGGGGGGGGGGGGGGGGGGGGGGGGGGGGGGGGGGGGGGGGGGGGGGGGGGGGGGGGGGGGGGGGGGGGGGGGGGGGGGGGGGGGGGGGGGGGGGGGGGGGGGGGGGGGGGGGGGGGGGGGGGGGGGGGGGGGGGGGGGGGGGGGGGGGGGGGGGGGGGGGGGGGGGGGGGGGGGGGGGGGGGGGGGGGGGGGGGGGGGGGGGGGGGGGGGGGGGGGGGGGGTCATCTATTCAGCCAACACAAAGAACTTCAAAGAGTGCCCCAAAGTTTCTACCGGAGAGTCAAGACGAAAATGTGTGCCAACCCCTATGCATAAGTTCACAAGGTCACGGAACCCGCAAGTTGATCACCAAACCATACATCAAGTGAATCAATAGAATACCCCATTGTCACCACGGGTATCCCACGCAAGACATACATCAAGTGTTCTCAAATCCTTAAAGACTCAATCCGATAAGATAACTTCAAAGGGAAAACTCAATCCATTACAAGAGAGTAGAGGGGGAGAAACATCATCAGATCCAACTATAATAACGAAGCTCGCGATACATCAAGATCGTGCCGAATCAAGAACACGAGAGAGAGAGAGAGAGAGAGAGAGAGAGAGAGAGAGAGAGAGAGAGATCAAACACATAGCTACTGGTACATACCCTCAGCCCCGAGGGTGAACTACTCCCTCCTCGTCATGGAGAGCGCCGGGATGATGAAGATGGCCACCGGAGAGGGATTCCCCCCTCCGGCAGGGTGCCGGAACGGGTCTAGATTGGTTTTCAGTGGCTACAGAGGCTTGCGGCGACGGAACTCCCGATCTAGGTTATGTTCTTGGGGTTTCTGTATATATAAGAGGTTTTGGCATCGAGAACAAGTCAGGGGGGTCTTCGAGGCGGCCACGAGGTAGGGGGGCACGCCCCCCACCCTCGTGGGTGCCTCGGGACTCTACTGGCCCATCTCCGATACTCCGTGGGCTTCTTCTGGTCCAAAAATAATCTCCGTGAAGTTTCAGGTCAATCGGACCCCGTTTGGTTTTCCTTTTCTGCGATACTCAAAAACAAGGAAAAAACAGAAAC
>JAAAWM010007902.1:0-10788 GCA_036873465.1 Thinopyrum obtusiflorum
GAGGTGTTGCTTAATGGCTTGCTTGCTCAAATGCTTAGTGATATTGCTCCAAATCCCTCAACCACTTTCTCACTACAAATATGTCAAAACCCTAAACTCCAACTCGGCCCCACCGATATTTCCTATCTGAGCCACCGAGTTCATATGACATAGCCACAGCCAGAAACCCTAACAGTTCGGTCACACCGATACAGATCTCGGTCTCACCGAGATGGCCTTGCCAATTCTCTGTTGCCTGTTGCAATTATTTTGGTCTCACCAAAATAGCAATCGGTCTCACCAAGTTGGCTTGACATTTTCTCTATTGCCTTATTGCTTCACTTCGGTCTCACCGAGTTGATGCAATCGGTGCCACCGAGTTTATGTTTGCGCTAAGCCCTAGCACATCAATCCCACCGAGTTGTTCCAGTCGGTACCACCGAGATTCCTAACATTCACATTTTGAACTAAATCGGTCTCACCGAGTTCATCTATTCGGTCTGACCGGGTTGGGTCAAATATGTGTAACGATTGGATTTTGTGTGGAGGCTATATATACCCCTCCACCCCCTTTTCCATATGTGAGAGAGCCATCAGAACGTGCCTACACTTCCAGCATACATTTTCTGAGAGAGAACCACCCATCATGTGTTGAGATCAAGATATACCAATCCTACCTCAAGAATCTTGATTTCTAGCCTTCCACAAGTTGCTTTCCACTCAAATCATCTTTCCACCAAATCCAAATCTATGAGAGAAAGTTGAGTGTTGGGGAGACTATCATTTGAAGCACAAGAGCAACGAGTTCATCATCAACACAACATATATTACCTTTTGGAGAGTGGTGTCTCCTAGATTGGTTAGGTGTCGCTTGGGAGCCTCCGACAAGATTGTGGAGTTGAACCAAGAAGTTTGTAATGGCAAGGAGATTGCCTACTTTGTGAAGATCTACCCGGGTGAGGCAAGTCCTTCATGGGCGATGGGCATGGTGGGATAGACAAGGTTGCTTCTTCGTGGACCTTGTGGGTGGAGCCCTCTGAGGGAGTCCTGGATTAAGGGGTCCTCGGGCGTTCGGGCTATGTAACATGGGCCGGACTTATGGGCTATGAAGATACAAGATAAAAGACTTCTTCCCGTGTCCGGATGGGACTCTCCTTGGCATGGATGGCAAGCTTGGCGTTCGGATATGTAGATTCCTTTCTCTGTAACCGACTTTGTACAATCCTAGTCCCCTCCGGTGTCTATATAAACTGGAGGGTTTAGTCCATAGAGGCAATCACAATCATACAGGCTAGACTTCTAGGGTTTAGCCATTACGATCTCATGGTAGATCAACTCTTGTAATCCTCATATTCATCAAGATTAATCAAGCAGGAAGTAGGGTATTACATCCATCAAGAGGGCCCGAACCTGGGTAAACATCGTGTCCCCTGTCTCCTGTTACCATCGGGGGGGGGGGGGGGGGGGGGGGGGGGGGGGGGGGGGGGGGGGGGGGGGGGGGGGGGGGGGGGGGGGGGGGGGGGGGGGGGGGGGGGGGGGGGGGGGGGGGGGGGGGGGGGGGGGGGGGGGGGGGGGGGGGGGGGGGGGGGGGGGGGGGGGGGGGGGGGGGGGGGGGGGGGGGGGGGGGGGGGGGGGGGGGGGGGGGGGGGGGGGGGGGGGGGGGGGGGGGGGGGGGGGGGGGGGGGGGGGGGGGGGGGGGGGGGGGGGGGGGGGGGGGGGGGGGGGGGGGGGGGGGGGGGGGGGGGGGGGGGGGGGGGGGGGGGGGGGGGGGGGGGGGGGGGGGGGGGGGGGGGGGGGGGGGGGGGGGGGGGGGGGGGGGGGGGGGGGGGGGGGGGGGGGGGGGGGGGGGGGGGGGGGGGGGGGGGGGGGGGGGGGGGGGGGGGGGGGGGGGGGGGGGGGGGGGGGGGGGGGGGGGGGGGGGGGGGGGGGGGGGGGGGGGGGGGGGGGGGGGGGGGGGGGGGGGGGGGGGGGGGGGGGGGGGGGGGGGGGGGGGGGGGGGGGGGGGGGGGGGGGGGGGGGGGGGGGGGGGGGGGGGGGGGGGGGGGGGGGGGGGGGGGGGGGGGGGGGGGGGGGGGGGGGGGGGGGGGGGGGGGGGGGGGGGGGGGGGGGGGGGGGGGGGGGGGGGGGGGGGGGGGGGGGGGGGGGGGGGGGGGGGGGGGGGGGGGGGGGGGGGGGGGGGGGGGGGGGGGGGGGGGGGGGGGGGGGGGGGGGGGGGGGGGGGGGGGGGGGGGGGGGGGGGGGGGGGGGGGGGGGGGGGGGGGGGGGGGGGGGGGGGGGGGGGGGGGGGGGGGGGGGGGGGGGGGGGGGGGGGGGGGGGGGGGGGGGGGGGGGGGGGGGGGGGGGGGGGGGGGGGGGGGGGGGGGGGGGGGGGGGGGGGGGGGGGGGGGGGGGGTTAACCCATGGGCAGCCTACCCGATCACTTTTGATCACAGGGACCACCCAACCAGTATCCGTCATGGAGGTTTGGCAGCTCTGGTCCTCGACCCAATTATCGACGGGTTCCATCTTACGAGAGTCCTTCTGGACGGCGGTAGTAGCCTCAATCTACTCTACCAAGACACTGTCCGCAAGATGGGCATTGATCCTTCAAGAATCAAGCCCACCACAACTACCTTCAAGGGAGTAATACCTGGCATAGAGGCCCATTGCACAGGCTCAATTACATTGGAAGTTGTCTTCGGTTCGCCGAACAACTTTCGAAGCGAAGACTTGATCTTCGATATTGTCCCATTCTGCAGTGGCTATCATGCACTGCTCGGACGGACCGCTTTTGCTTGTTTTAATGTGGTCCCACACTACGCCTATCTAAAGCTTAAGATGCCCGGTCCATGAGGTGTCATCACGATAGACGGAAATATGGAACGCTCCCTCCGTACAGAGGAGCATACTGCGGCTATTGCCGCCAAAGTACAAAGAGGCCCCATTAAGCCGCGTATCTCATCGGCCATTAAGCCGCCGACCTCTACTACACAGGACCGGTCAATTTCAGAGCTGGATTAGCAGTCTGGCCTCCGTCATTCACCTCATATACTTGCGAAGTTTGTATCACGCATTCATCATTATGCACTTAAAATAGGGGGGGGGGGGGGGGGGGGGGGGGGGGGGGGGGGGGGGGGGGGGGGGGGGGGGGGGGGGGGGGGGGGGGGGGGGGGGGGGGGGGGGGGGGGGGGGGGGGGGGGGGGGGGGGGGGGGGGGGGGGGGGGGGGGGGGGGGGGGGGGGGGGGGGGGGGGGGGGGGGGGGGGGGGGGGGGGGGGGGGGGGGGGGGGGGGGGGGGGGGGGGGGGGGGGGGGGGGGGGGGGGGGGGGGGGGGGGGGGGGGGGGGGGGGGGGGGGGGGGGGGGGGGGGGGGGGGGGGGGGGGGGGGGGGGGGGGGGGGGGGGGGGGGGGGGGGGGGGGGGGGGGGGGGGGGGGGGGGGGGGGGGGGGGGGGGGGGGGGGGGGGGGGGGGGGGGGGGGGGGGGGGGGGGGGGGGGGGGGGGGGGGGGGGGGGGGGGGGGGGGGGGGGGGGGGGGGGGGGGGGGGGGGGGGGGGGGGGGGGGGGGGGGGGGGGGGGGGGGGGGGGGGGGGGGGGGGGGGGGGGGGGGGGGGGGGGGGGGGGGGGGGGGGGGGGGGGGGGGGGGGGGGGGGGGGGGGGGGGGGGGGGGGGGGGGGGGGGGGGGGGGGGGGGGGGGGGGGGGGGGGGGGGGGGGGGGGGGGGGGGGGGGGGGGGGGGGGGGGGGGGGGGGGGGGGGGGGGGGGGGGGGGGGGGGGGGGGGGGGGGGGGGGGGGGGGGGGGGGGGGGGGGGGGGGGGGGGGGGGGGGGGGGGGGGGGGGGGGGGGGGGGGGGGGGGGGGGGGGGGGGGGGGGGGGGGGGGGGGGGGGGGGGGGGGGGGGGGGGGGGGGGGGGGGGGGGGGGGGGGGGGGGGGGGGGGGGGGGGGGGGGGGGGGGGGGGGGGGGGGGGGGGGGGGGGGGGGGGGGGGGGGGGGGGGGGGGGGGGGGGGGGGGGGGGGGGGGGGGGGGGGGGGGGGGGGGGGGGGGGGGGGGGGGGGGGGGGGGGGGGGGGGGGGGGGGGGGGGGGGGGGGGGGGGGGGGGGGGGGGGGGGGGGGGGGGGGGGGGGGGCGGTGTCCTTTCTGGACTAATCCCTCCGGTTTATATAGACACCGGGGGAATCTAGGGTTTACATGGAGTCGGTTACATAAGAAGGAATCTTCATAATTGGTCACCAAGCTTGCCTTCCACGCCAAGTAGAGTCCAATCCGGACACGGGTACAGTCTTTGGCCTTCATGTCTTCACAGCCCATTAGTCTGGCCCATAGATAACAGGCCGGACGCCCGAGGACCCCTTAGTCCAGGACTCCCTCAGTGGTCCCTTGAGTTTTAGCGGGAGGTATTTGATGGCATGAAGATCATCACCGCGGGCCATATGAATATGGAGAAGAAAATCCTTAATCCATACCGCGGGGTCTGTTGTCCCATCATATGGTTCAATGTTCATGGGTTTAAACCCTGCTGGGAATTCGTGCTCCATTACTTCATCAGTGAAGCAAAGGGGGTGTGCGGCGCCTCTATATCGGGCCAAGTCGCGACGTAGCTTGGATGGAGTCTGTCTGCGGTTTTCGGCCCGGGCGTGATTATGCTTGTCACGTCCGGCTAGATAGCCGTCGTCGCGTGTCGGAGCACGCCCCCATGATCCGTAGATCGATCTGGTCTGACCTGCTCTACTATCCAGGTCCTGCCGCAGGTCGTATGTATATCCCTGAGCTGTTATATCTCTACCTTTACGGCGAGGTAGTACGGGCTGGTATTCGGCTTGAGTTGCCGGTTTGTCCCGGCCACGTGGTGGTCGGTCAGCCGCATTAAGCGTTGATGGTACGGGCTCAAGTGCCTCGTCATTGAATTGAGGTAGCAATTTGCGCTTCAGGTAACTTTTGGTTGGGTGCTCGAGGCCGTATTCCTCGGCTGCCAGGACATTAGTCCATCTATCGTTGAGCAGATCTTGATTAGCTCGAAGCTGCTGCTGCTTCTTTTTCAGGCTCCTTGCAGTGGCGAGGTTTGGCCAGGGAAAAGGTGCTTCATGGAGTACAGCAGGGGGGAAACTCCTTGGCCGAACTCACACGATGCTGACTCCGTGGGTTTGGAGCCAGTGTCCGGAGAAGGGTCCGACTTCGTGATGGTTGCCAGGGACACTACTTCCTCCGGCTCTCCCATAATGAGCCTAGTGGCCACAAATAGTCCGGCGAGCTCAGGAAGCCCGGGGGGGGGGGGGGGGGGGGGGGGGGGGGGGGGGGGGGGGGGGGGGGGGGGGGGGGGGGGGGGGGGGGGGGGGGGGGGGGGGGGGGGGGGGGGGGGGGGGGGGGGGGGGGGGGGGGGGGGGGGGGGGGGGGGGGGGGGGGGGGGGGGGGGGGGGGGGGGGGGGGGGGGGGGGGGGGGGGGGGGGGGGGGGGGGGGGGGGGGGGGGGGGGGGGGGGGGGGGGGGGGGGGGGGGGGGGGGGGGGGGGGGGGGGGGGGGGGGGGGGGGGGGGGGGGGGGGGGGGGGGGGGGGGGGGGGGGGGGGGGGGGGGGGGGGGGGGGGGGGGGGGGGGGGGGGGGGGGGGGGGGGGGGGGGGGGGGGGGGGGGGGGGGGGGGGGGGGGGGGGGGGGGGGGGGGGGGGGGGGGGGGGGGGGGGGGGGGGGGGGGGGGGGGGGGGGGGGGGGGGGGGGGGGGGGGGGGGGGGGGGGGGGGGGGGGGGGGGGGGGGGGGGGGGGGGGGGGGGGGGGGGGGGGGGGGGGGGGGGGGGGGGGGGGGGGGGGGGGGGGGGGGGGGGGGGGGGGGGGGGGGGGGGGGGGGGGGGGGGGGGGGGGGGGGGGGGGGGGGGGGGGGGGGGGGGGGGGGGGGGGGGGGGGGGGGGGGGGGGGGGGGGGGGGGGGGGGGGGGGGGGGGGGGGGGGGGGGGGGGGGGGGGGGGGGGGGGGGGGGGGGGGGGGGGGGGGGGGGGGGGGGGGGGGGGGGGGGGGGGGGGGGGGGGGGGGGGGGGGGGGGGGGGGGGGGGGGAGGAAGAGAGGCAAGAGCTCAAGATTGGGGATGCCCAAGGCACCCCAAGTAAATATTCAAGGAGACTCAAGTGTCTAAGCTTGGGGATGCCCCGGAAGGCATCCCATCTTTCTTCAACAAGTATCGGTATGTTTTTGGATTCCTTTCGTTCATGCGATATGTGCAAATCTTGGAGCGTCTTTTGCATTTAGTTTTCACTTTTTTTATGCACCATGCTGGTATGAGATAGTCCTTGGTTGATTTATAGAATGCTCATTGCACTTCACTTATATCTTTTGAGTATGGATGTGCTTCACTTATATCATTTGAAGTTTGGATTGCCTGTTTCTCTTCACATAGAAAACCGCCATTTGTAGAATGCTCTTTTGCTTCACTTATATTTGTTAGATCATGGGCATATCTTTTGTAGAAAGAATTAAACTCTCTTGCTTCACTTATATGTATTTAGAAAGATTACAGGAATTGGTCATTCACATGGTTAGTCATAAAATCCTACATAAAACTTGTCGATCACTGAATATGATGTGTTTGATTCCTTGCAATAGTTTTGCGATATAAAGATGGTGATATTAGAGTCATGCTAGTGGGTAGTTGTGGATTGTAAAAATACTTGTGTTGAAGTTTGTGATTCCCGTAGCATGCACGTATGTGAACCGTTATGTAACGAAGTTGGAACATGAGGTATTTATTGATTGTCTTCCATATGAGTGGCGGTCGGGGACGAGCGATGGTCTTTTCCTACCAATCTATCCCCCTAGGGGCATGCGTAGTAGTACTTTGCTTCGAGGCCAAATAAACTTTTGCAATAAGTATATGAGTTCTTTATGACTAATGTGAGTCCATGGATTATACGCACTCTCACCCTTCCATCATTGCTAGCCTCTTCGGTACCGTGCATTGCCCTTTCTCACGAGAGTTGGTGCAAACTTCGCTGGTGCATCCAAACCCCCTGATATGATACGCTCTGTCACACATAAGCCTCATTATATCTTCCTCAAAACAGGCACCATACCTACCTATCATGGCATTTCTATAGCCATTCCGAGATATATTGCCAGGGGGGGGGGGGGGGGGGGGGGGGGGGGGGGGGGGGGGGGGGGGGGGGGGGGGGGGGGGGGGGGGGGGGGGGGGGGGGGGGGGGGGGGGGGGGGGGGGGGGGGGGGGGGGGGGGGGGGGGGGGGGGGGGGGGGGGGGGGGGGGGGGGGGGGGGGGGGGGGGGGGGGGGGGGGGGGGGGGGGGGGGGGGGGGGGGGGGGGGGGGGGGGGGGGGGGGGGGGGGGGGGGGGGGGGGGGGGGGGGGGGGGGGGGGGGGGGGGGGGGGGGGGGGGGGGGGGGGGGGGGGGGGGGGGGGGGGGGGGGGGGGGGGGGGGGGGGGGGGGGGGGGGGGGGGGGGGGGGGGGGGGGGGGGGGGGGGGGGGGGGGGGGGGGGGGGGGGGGGGGGGGGGGGGGGGGGGGGGGGGGGGGGGGGGGGGGGGGGGGGGGGGGGGGGGGGGGGGGGGGGGGGGGGGGGGGGGGGGGGGGGGGGGGGGGGGGGGGGGGGGGGGGGGGGGGGGGGGGGGGGGGGGGGGGGGGGGGGGGGGGGGGGGGGGGGGGGGGGGGGGGGGGGGGGGGGGGGGGGGGGGGGGGGGGGGGGGGGGGGGGGGGGGGGGGGGGGGGGGGGGGGGGGGGGGGGGGGGGGGGGGGGGGGGGGGGGGGGGGGGGGTAGACACCCTCTCAATCCCAATTAAGCATCATCATTAAAACCCAACAAAATTAATTAAAGTCACATGATGAGATTCACATGATAATCCAAGTACTAGATACTCAAGTTGTCCATAACCGGGGACACGGCTAATCATGATTAGTTTATACACTCTGCAGAGGTTTGCGCACTTTTCCCCACAAGACTCGATCTCCTCCGTTGGGATTCTCGCACTACGTGGTGTTTGAGAAACGGATGACCGAGACATAGTCTTTCAGAAGCGCTAGCACCTTACGATCGGGTAGACAGTTACACCTACTTTCCCCTACATCTGCTAGTCTACCACTGTAAGAGTTCACACGACTTAATCAACTATGCTAGAGCCCATAGTAGCTTGTGGTTGCACACGGAAGTTTCTAGCATGAATAATCTCATGATCCCTTTGAGCCTGGGTGGCGGTCCATAAAGAAAAACAGGCAATCGCTGGAATACCCAGGTGCCTCAATCCACCCAGATGTGTGTTAAAGTTGCCACCTTAAGTAAACCATTAAATAACAATCTCACATCTGTCATGGATACACTCACCCAATCCACGTCTACTAGCATAGCATGGCATAAGCAAACGCAGAAGTAACTCCCAAGGGTTTGATAATAAAACAGGTAATAGGTACTACCTCATCTACTTCCCAAGACCCACATATTAATCAGATCCTACTCATGCAATTGTTTGTGGATTGATCTAATGCAATAAAACTGGGTAGTAAAAGGGTATGATCAAAGTGTTACTTGCCTTGCTGATGATCCGTGAAACCTAGAGATTCGAAGTAGCAAGCGGCGCACTCCGAGTACTCTATCGCAAACAAACAAGCATACAATAAGCACTCATCTAATGCACAGGTAAAACTCAAATAAGAGATCTAACCAGAAAGTTCAACTTAAGAACTCCGGTTTGCAAAAAGAAACAAATCGAACGAAACAACGAAAGTCAAACGGCGAAAGAAACAAGCTTCGTTTACTAATCTGGACCTAAGTCAAATTTTACAGAAGCAAAAACTTGTTTGAGTTGGTTAAACGGAAAGAGGGTTTCGAGACGAAACTCAAGGCACTTGAATCGCCTGATTCCGATAAACGAGCGAAAAGTTATACTAAAACGAAAATCGGATCAGAAATCGTGATCAGAAATAATCGCGGAAAATCCGAGAAAAAGAAAAAAAACTGACGAACAGATTAACGAACGAACGTTCGTTAACTGAAACTAAACGGTGAACGCGTCCGTTAAAACAAACGAACGAGCGAACGCTCGCTGGGGGGGGGGGGGGGGGGGGGGGGGGGGGGGGGGGGGGGGGGGGGGGGGGGGGGGGGGGGGGGGGGGGGGGGGGGGGGGGGGGGGGGGGGGGGGGGGGGGGGGGGGGGGGGGGGGGGGGGGGGGGGGGGGGGGGGGGGGGGGGGGGGGGGGGGGGGGGGGGGGGGGGGGGGGGGGGGGGGGGGGGGGGGGGGGGGGGGGGGGGGGGGGGGGGGGGGGGGGGGGGGGGGGGGGGGGGGGGGGGGGGGGGGGGGGGGGGGGGGGGGGGGGGGGGGGGGGGGGGGGGGGGGGGGGGGGGGGGGGGGGGGGGGGGGGGGGGGGGGGGGGGGGGGGGGGGGGGGGGGGGGGGGGGGGGGGGGGGGGGGGGGGGGGGGGGGGGGGGGGGGGGGGGGGGGGGGGGGGGGGGGGGGGGGGGGGGGGGGGGGGGGGGGGGGGGGGGGGGAAAATACGAATGAAATATATAATTTGATTTTAAAATTTCTTCTCCAATATTCCTCTCTTTTGAAGAAGTCATATTATCTTCTCTCATTTATTTTTATTATTGGAAATAATTGGAGAGAAAAATATTAGAACCAAATTGATCCTCTTTTCAAATTTGAGAAAAATTCAAATATGAAAATATATGAAACCTCCAACTCTCTCCTTGGGTCCTTGAGTTGCTTAAGATTTCTAGGATCACAACCAAAATGCAAATGAAATATGATATGCATATGATGACCTATGTATAACATCCAAATTGAAAATTGGGATGTTACAAACCTACCCCCCTTTAGATGAATCTTGCCCTCGAGATTCGGGTTGGCTAGAAAATAGGTGTGGGTGGTCTTTCCGTAGGTCTTCTTCTCTTTCCCAGGTGGCTTCATCCTTGGTATGGTGGCTCCACTGAACTTTGCAAAACTCGATAACTTTGCTGCGGGTAACTCGGCTGGCAAACTCGAGGATCTTGACTGGTTTCTCCTCGTAGGTCATATCACTCTCCAACTGAATTGCTTCCAGGGGCATTGTATCTCTTAGAGGAATATCGGCCATCTCAGCATGGTACTTCTTCAACTGGGAAACGTGAAACACATCGTGAACTCCTGACAATCCTTCGGGTAACTCCAACTTATAGGCAACTTCTCCCATACGTTCCAAAACTCGATATGGTCCTACAAATCTCGGGGCTAACTTTCCCTTAACTCCAAATCGTTTAACTCCTCGGAGTGGTGACACACGAAGATATGCTCGGTCTCCAATTTCATAGACTACCTCCTTGCGTTTGGTATCGGCGTAACTCTTCTACCTGGACTGAGCTACCTTCAGTCTTTCTTGAATCAACTTAACCTTCTCTTCAGACTCCTTGATTAAATCTGGTCCAAACAACTGACGGTCCCCAACTTCATCCCGCATCAACGGTGTCCTGCACCTCCTTCCATACAAGCTTCAAAAGGTGCCATCTTCAAACTAGCCTGATAACTGTTGTTGTAAGAGAACTCTGCGTAAGGCAAATTATCATCCCAACTAGATCCATAATCTAGCGCACAAGCTCTCAACATGTCCTCCAGAATATGATTGACTCTCTAGGTTTGTCCATCTGTCTGCGGATGAAAGGTTGTACTGAACTCTAGCCTAGTACCCAATGTCTGGTGCAACTGATTCCAAAACATCAAGGTAAATTGTGTCCCTCTATCTGATACTGTGCTCCTCGGAACTCCATGCCGACATACGATCCTGGTCATATATCTTGGCCAACTTCGCGCTTGTATATGTGGTTTTCACTGGGATAAAGTGAGCCACTTTGGTCAAGCGATCAACTACTACCCAGATAGAATCATAT
>JAAAWM010007903.1:0-10791 GCA_036873465.1 Thinopyrum obtusiflorum
CTTTTGACGAGATTGGGCTGTTTTCAACTTTTCACGAACGATGCGAACTTGCTGTTCTGCTTCTTGGATCATATCCGGGCCAAAGAATTGTCTTTCCCCGGTTTCTGACCAGTTAAGAGGCGTTCTACACTTTCGTCCATAGAGAACTTCAAAAGGGGCTTTACCCAAGCTAGATTGATAGCTGTTGTTATAAGCAAATTCGGCAAATGGAAGGCATTTCTCCCAATCCATTCCGAATGAGATAACAGAAGCTCGAAGCATGTCTTCTAGAATCTGATTGACGCGTTCTACTTGACCACTTGATTGAGGGTAGTGTGACGGGCAGCTGCGTGGCGCACGTTGGTGCCGCCGTCGAGCACCTGCCTGCCTGCCTGGCGAAGGCAAGCAGCTCGCTGGAGCGGCTGCTGGGCTGGGCCGGCAGGTGGGCTTGCCAGGTGGGCGCTAGGTAAGCCTCTGCTCCTCTTTGATTTTTTCCTTTTCTATTTTTCTGTAAGTTTGTGGACTTTCTAAAAATACCTAGGCAACTCTAAAAATCACCAAACCGCTTATGGCCACTAACTGGAATATATCCAGCTTGGAACATTTTGGTTTGGGAATATTTGAGCATTTGAAATATTTTATATAATTTAAATGCCCAAACTCAATTATCTATGATTTAATTCAAAGACCTTAGGATGACCTAGAAAATTGTGCACCACTTTTGGCAGAGGTTCTGAACCAAGACAAAAATGATGGACATTTTAGAAGGGCATTTCAGGTTCATTGAAAATATTTTTAGTAAACCCTAGTTGGTATCAGAGGGGCTGGGGGTTCTATCATCCCCATTTCAGGTTTCTGTTGAATGGAATAAACATGATGCAATACTCTAATGCATGAACTAGCTAGGGTGTGACAACTCACCCCCACTCAAAAGAATCTCGTCCTGAGATTTAGGTTCCTCCGGGAAGAAGGCGGGATACTCAAGTCGAAGGCGATCCTCCCTTTCCCAAGTTGCTTCTTTCTCAGAATGGTGCGACCATTGAACCTTGAGAAACTTGATATTATGTCGTCGAGTGGTACGCTCGGCTTGATCGAGGATACGAACGGGGTACTCCCGATACGTGAGATTATCTTGAAGATCAAGCGTTTCGTGGTCCACTCCACGGATAGGATCCGAGAAGCAACGCCGGGGGGGGGGGGGGGGGGGGGGGGGGGGGGGGGGGGGGGGGGGGGGGGGGGGGGGGGGGGGGGGGGGGGGGGGGGGGGGGGGGGGGGGGGGGGGGGGGGGGGGGGGGGGGGGGGGGGGGGGGGGGGGGGGGGGGGGGGGGGGGGGGGGGGGGGGGGGGGGGGGGGGGGGGGGGGGGGGGGGGGGGGGGGGGGGGGGGGGGGGGGGGGGGGGGGGGGGGGGGGGGGGGGGGGGGGGGGGGGGGGGGGGGGGGGGGGGGGGGGGGGGGGGGGGGGGGGGGGGGGGGGGGGGGGGGGGGGGGGGGGGGGGGGGGGGGGGGGGGGGGGGGGGGGGGGGGGGGGGGGGGGGGGGGGGGGGGGGGGGGGGGGGGGGGGGGGGGGGGGGGGGGGGGGGGGGGGGGGGGGGGGGGGGGGGGGGGGGGGGGGGGGGGGGGGGGGGGGGGGGGGGGGGGGGGGGGGGGGGGGGGGGGGGGGGGGGGGGGGGGGGGGGGGGGGGGGGGGGGGGGGGGGGGGGGGGGGGGGGGGGGGGGGGGGGGGGGGGGGGGGGGGGGGGGGGGGGGGGGGGGGGGGGGGGGGGGGGGGGGGGGGGGGGGGGGGGGGGGGGGGGGGGGGGGGGGGGGGGGGGGGGGGGGGGGGGGGGGGGGGGGGGGGGGGGGGGGGGGGGGGGGGGGGGGGGGGGGGGGGGGGGGGGGGGGGGGGGGGGGGGGGGGGGGGGGGGGGGGGGGGGGGGGGGGGGGGGGGGGGGGGGGGGGGGGGGGGGGGGGGGGGGGGGGGGGGGGGGGGGGGGGGGGGGGGGGGGGGGGGGGGGGGGGGGGGGGGGGGGGGGGGGGGGGGGGGGGGGGGGGGGGGGGGGGGGGGGGGGGGGGGGGGGGGGGGGGGGGGGGGGGGGGGGGGGGGGGGGGGGGGGGGGGGGGGGGGGGGGGGGGGGGGGGGGGGGGGGGGGGGGGGGGGGGGGGGGGGGGGGGGGGGGGGGGGGGGGGGGGGGGGGGGGGGGGGGGGGGGGGGGGGGGGGGGGGGGGGGGGGGGGGGGGGGGGGGGGGGGGGGGGGGGGGGGGGGGGGGGGGGGGGGGGGGGGGGGGGGGGGGGGGGGGGGGGGGGGGGGGGGGGGGGGGGGGGGGGGGGGGGGGGGGGGGGGGGGGGGGGGGGGGGGGGGGGGGGGGGGGGGGGGGGGGGGGGGGGGGGGGGGGGGGGGGGGGGGGGGGGGGGGGGGGGGGGGGGGGGGGGGGGGGGGGGGGGGGGGGGGGGGGGGGGGGGGGGGGGGGGGGGGGGGGGGGGGGGGGGGGGGGGGGGGGGGGGGGGGGGGGGGGGGGGGGGGGGGGGGGGGGGGGGGGGGGGGGGGGGGGGGGGGGGGGGGGGGGGGGGGGGGGGGGGGGGGGGGGGGGGGGGGGGGGGGGGGGGGGGGGGGGGGGGGGGGGGGGGGGGGGGGGGGGGGGGGGGGGGGGGGGGGGGGGGGGGGGGGGGGGGGGGGGGGGGGGGGGGGGGGGGGGGGGGGGGGGGGGGGGGGGGGGGGGGGGGGGGGGGGGGGGGGGGGGGGGGGGGGGGGGGGGGGGGGGGGGGGGGGGGGGGGGGGGGGGGGGGGGGGGGGGGGGGGGGGGGGGGGGGGGGGGGGGGGGGGGGGGGGGGGGGGGGGGGGGGGGGGGGGGGGGGGGGGGGGGGGGGGGGGGGGGGGGGGGGGGGGGGGGGGGGGGGGGGGGGGGGGGGGGGGGGGGGGGGGGGGGGGGGGGGGGGGGGGGGGGGGGGGGGGGGGGGGGGGGGGGGGGGGGGGGGGGGGGGGGGGGGGGGGGGGGGGGGGGGGGGGGGGGGGGGGGGGGGGGGGGGGGGGGGGGGGGGGGGGGGGGGGGGGGGGGGGGGGGGGGGGGGGGGGGGGGGGGGGGGGGGGGGGGGGGGGGGGGGGGGGGGGGGGGGGGGGGGGGGGGGGGGGGGGGGGGGGGGGGGGGGGGGGGGGGGGGGGGGGGGGGGGGGGGGGGGGGGGGGGGGGGGGGGGGGGGGGGGGGGGGGGGGGGGGGGGGGGGGGGGGGGGGGGGGGGGGGGGGGGGGGGGGGGGGGGGGGGGGGGGGGGGGGGGGGGGGGGGGGGGGGGGGGGGGGGGGGGGGGGGGGGGGGGGGGGGGGGGGGGGGGGGGGGGGGGGGGGGGGGGGGGGGGGGGGGGGGGGGGGGGGGGGGGGGGGGGGGGGGGGGGGGGGGGGGGGGGGGGGGGGGGGGGGGGGGGGGGGGGGGGGGGGGGGGGGGGGGGGGGGGGGGGGGGGGGGGGGGGGGGGGGGGGGGGGGGGGGGGGGGGGGGGGGGGGGGGGGGGGGGGGGGGGGGGGGGGGGGGGGGGGGGGGGGGGGGGGGGGGGGGGGGGGGGGGGGGGGGGGGGGGGGGGGGGGGGGGGGGGGGGGGGGGGGGGGGGGGGGGGGGGGGGGGGGGGGGGGGGGGGGGGGGGGGGGGGGGGGGGGGGGGGGGGGGGGGGGGGGGGGGGGGGGGGGGGGGGGGGGGGGGGGGGGGGGGGGGGGGGGGGGGGGGGGGGGGGGGGGGGGGGGGGGGGGGGGGGGGGGGGGGGGGGGGGGGGGGGGGGGGGGGGGGGGGGGGGGGGGGGGGGGGGGGGGGGGGGGGGGGGGGGGGGGGGGGGGGGGGGGGGGGGGGGGGGGGGGGGGGGGGGGGGGGGGGGGGGGGGGGGGGGGGGGGGGGGGGGGGGGGGGGGGGGGGGGGGGGGGGGGGGGGGGGGGGGGGGGGGGGGGGGGGGGGGGGGGGGGGGGGGGGGGGGGGGGGGGGGGGGGGGGGGGGGGGGGGGGGGGGGGGGGGGGGGGGGGGGGGGGGGGGGGGGGGGGGGGGGGGGGGGGGGGGGGGGGGGGGGGGGGGGGGGGGGGGGGGGGGGGGGGGGGGGGGGGGGGGGGGGGGGGGGGGGGGGGGGGGGGGGGGGGGGGGGGGGGGGGGGGGGGGGGGGGGGGGGGGGGGGGGGGGGGGGGGGGGGGGGGGGGGGGGGGGGGGGGGGGGGGGGGGGGGGGGGGGGGGGGGGGGGGGGGGGGGGGGGGGGGGGGGGGGGGGGGGGGGGGGGGGGGGGGGGGGGGGGGGGGGGGGGGGGGGGGGGGGGGGGGGGGGGGGGGGGGGGGGGGGGGGGGGGGGGGGGGGGGGGGGGGGGGGGGGGGGGGGGGGGGGGGGGGGGGGGGGGGGGGGGGGGGGGGGGGGGGGGGGGGGGGGGGGGGGGGGGGGGGGGGGGGGGGGGGGGGGGGGGGGGGGGGGGGGGGGGGGGGGGGGGGGGGGGGGGGGGGGGGGGGGGGGGGGGGGGGGGGGGGGGGGGGGGGGGGGGGGGGGGGGGGGGGGGGGGGGGGGGGGGGGGGGGGGGGGGGGGGGGGGGGGGGGGGGGGGGGGGGGGGGGGGGGGGGGGGGGGGGGGGGGGGGGGGGGGGGGGGGGGGGGGGGGGGGGGGGGGGGGGGGGGGGGGGGGGGGGGGGGGGGGGGGGGGGGGGGGGGGGGGGGGGGGGGGGGGGGGGGGGGGGGGGGGGGGGGGGGGGGGGGGGGGGGGGGGGGGGGGGGGGGGGGGGGGGGGGGGGGGGGGGGGGGGGGGGGGGGGGGGGGGGGGGGGGGGGGGGGGGGGGGGGGGGGGGGGGGGGGGGGGGGGGGGGGGGGGGGGGGGGGGGGGGGGGGGGGGGGGGGGGGGGGGGGGGGGGGGGGGGGGGGGGGGGGGGGGGGGGGGGGGGGGGGGGGGGGGGGGGGGGGGGGGGGGGGGGGGGGGGGGGGGGGGGGGGGGGGGGGGGGGGGGGGGGGGGGGGGGGGGGGGGGGGGGGGGGGGGGGGGGGGGGGGGGGGGGGGGGGGGGGGGGGGGGGGGGGGGGGGGGGGGGGGGGGGGGGGGGGGGGGGGGGGGGGGGGGGGGGGGGGGGGGGGGGGGGGGGGGGGGGGGGGGGGGGGGGGGGGGGGGGGGGGGGGGGGGGGGGGGGGGGGGGGGGGGGGGGGGGGGGGGGGGGGGGGGGGGGGGGGGGGGGGGGGGGGGGGGGGGGGGGGGGGGGGGGGGGGGGGGGGGGGGGGGGGGGGGGGGGGGGGGGGGGGGGGGGGGGGGGGGGGGGGGGGGGGGGGGGGGGGGGGGGGGGGGGGGGGGGGGGGGGGGGGGGGGGGGGGGGGGGGGGGGGGGGGGGGGGGGGGGGGGGGGGGGGGGGGGGGGGGGGGGGGGGGGGGGGGGGGGGGGGGGGGGGGGGGGGGGGGGGGGGGGGGGGGGGGGGGGGGGGGGGGGGGGGGGGGGGGGGGGGGGGGGGGGGGGGGGGGGGGGGGGGGGGGGGGGGGGGGGGGGGGGGGGGGGGGGGGGGGGGGGGGGGGGGGGGGGGGGGGGGGGGGGGGGGGGGGGGGGGGGGGGGGGGGGGGGGGGGGGGGGGGGGGGGGGGGGGGGGGGGGGGGGGGGGGGGGGGGGGGGGGGGGGGGGGGGGGGGGGGGGGGGGGGGGGGGGGGGGGGGGGGGGGGGGGGGGGGGGGGGGGGGGGGGGGGGGGGGGGGGGGGGGGGGGGGGGGGGGGGGGGGGGGGGGGGGGGGGGGGGGGGGGGGGGGGGGGGGGGGGGGGGGGGGGGGGGGGGGGGGGGGGGGGGGGGGGGGGGGGGGGGGGGGGGGGGGGGGGGGGGGGGGGGGGGGGGGGGGGGGGGGGGGGGGGGGGGGGGGGGGGGGGGGGGGGGGGGGGGGGGGGGGGGGGGGGGGGGGGGGGGGGGGGGGGGGGGGGGGGGGGGGGGGGGGGGGGGGGGGGGGGGGGGGGGGGGGGGGGGGGGGGGGGGGGGGGGGGGGGGGGGGGGGGGGGGGGGGGGGGGGGGGGGGGGGGGGGGGGGGGGGGGGGGGGGGGGGGGGGGGGGGGGGGGGGGGGGGGGGGGGGGGGGGGGGGGGGGGGGGGGGGGGGGGGGGGGGGGGGGGGGGGGGGGGGGGGGGGGGGGGGGGGGGGGGGGGGGGGGGGGGGGGGGGGGGGGGGGGGGGGGGGGGGGGGGGGGGGGGGGGGGGGGGGGGGGGGGGGGTGTTATATTGCATGCAAGGCAACTACCAGTATGCTTCGAAACTTGATGTGATCATTTGATGGGAGATAACATGATCATGTGGTGACATGAAAGGTGGTAAGATGGTATTGTTGAAGCATGCCAGTCTTATGTCAACCGTTAAACTCCAGTGTTAACGTGGATCAAGCCACGTTACCGTCCGTCCCCTTTTCGTGCTGCCACATGTTTTCTGCAAAGAATACGGTTTAGTAAGTTGCAAACCTCTTTCCTCGTACACACCAAATAGAGGGACGGTGATGAGGGTTCCATGGCCCTGGATTAAAGCCCGTCATCCGGTCAGGGGGCATGGGTGTTTCCGGTTGGGACCGAGAGGGGGGCACCCCTTAGAGCGCGCGATATAAATTTGATCCCATGCTACTCGAGGTTGTGGCCTCCCCGTCTTAAAGTTTTTCTTGAACGTTGCCTAGGGTGATCCCTGGCAGCGGAATGTGGAATGGGTGTGTACTGGTTAGATGTGTTTCTCCTAAAATACCGTAAACGGAACTAGTCCTTTGTGACTACTGAAATCCGTTGGCTGTGGTTAAAGAGTACAAACTCTGCAGAGTCAAAACCCATCCGAGTAACCGTGTCCATGGTCAAGGATCTTGGTCAACATATCCATATCAGTATCAGTATCAGTCTCAACGTCCGTCTCAGCGTCAGTCTCTGTGTCAGTCTCAGTGAAAATCCCCGGTGAATAAACATGAATGGTAAACCCGGCTGAATGTTATTCCTGTGGATGGACTAACCAGTTTATTATTACATACATGAGTATTCCCTTGAGATGATTTAAATTCATGAGCTACTTGAATTCGAATAATGAAATATAAGCCCTTTATGTGATGTCGCTCAGACGTCGGGGGGGGGGGGGGGGGGGGGGGGGGGGGGGGGGGGGGGGGGGGGGGGGGGGGGGGGGGGGGGGGGGGGGGGGGGGGGGGGGGGGGGGGGGGGGGGGGGGGGGTGTGGCACTCTTGTTATTTACTTTTGATATAAGCCCTTTATGTGATGTCGCTCAGACGTCCGACTGTGGCACTCTTGTTATTTACTTTGATATAAGCCCTTTATGTGATGTCGCTCAGACGTCCGACTGTGGCATTCTTGCTATTTACTTTTGATATAAGCCCTTTTCGAGATGTCGCTTAGACGTCCGACTGTGGCACGCACTGTCGTTTATATTTCAATATGAGCCCTTTATGTGGTGTCGCTCTGACGCCCGACTGCGGCATTGTTAAGGGGGGGGGGGGGGGGGGGGGGGGGGGGGGGGGGGGGGGGGGGGGGGGGGGGGGGGGGGGGGGGGGGGGGGGGGGGGGGGGGGGGGGGGGGGGGGGGGGGGGGGGGGGGGGGGGGGGGGGGGGGGGGGGGGGGGGGGGGGGGGGGGGGGGGGGGGGGGGGGGGGGGGGGGGGGGGGGGGGGGGGGGGGGGGGGGGGGGGGGGGGGGGGGGGGGGGGGGGGGGGGGGGGGGGGGGGGGGGGGGGGGGGGGGGGGGGGGGGGGGGGGGGGGGGGGGGGGGGGGGGGGGGGGGGGGGGGGGGGGGGGGGGGGGGGGGGGGGGGGGGGGGGGGGGGGGGGGGGGGGGGGGGGGGGGGGGGGGGGGGGGGGGGGGGGGGGGGGGGGGGGGGGGGGGGGGGGGGGGGGGGGGGGGGGGGGGGGGGGGGGGGGGGGGGGGGGGGGGGGGGGGGGGGGGGGGGGGGGGGGGGGGGGGGGGGGGGGGGGGGGGGGGGGGGGGGGGGGGGGGGGGGGGGGGGGGGGGGGGGGGGGGGGGGGGGGGGGGGGGGGGGGGGGGGGGGGGGGGGGGGGGGGGGGGGGGGGGGGGGGGGGGGGGGGGGGGGGGGGGGGGGGGGGGGGGGGGGGGGGGGGGGGGGGGGGGGGGGGGGGGGGGGGGGGGGGGGGGGGGGGGGGGGGGGGGGGGGGGGGGGGGGGGGGGGGGGGGGGGGGGGGGGGGGGGGGGGGGGGGGGGGGGGGGGGGGGGGGGGGGGGGGGGGGGGGGGGGGGGGGGGGGGGGGGGGGGGGGGGGGGGGGGGGGGGGGGGGGGGGGGGGGGGGGGGGGGGGGGGGGGGGGGGGGGAAACTGACCATTCTATCAGACCAGTAAAGAAGAATCCTCCTTACTGGTAGACAAATTCTTGATATAGAAATCCATAAGTATTATACAAGGTTTAGCTGAGGCTGCTCAACAAATTATTACAAGCACGCCGATATTATACATAAAGGCGGATATGACACAGAGGGGTATGGTGGCATAACTACTGACTCATAATAAAAGTGGTGGTGGGTATGTCACAGTGAAGTGGGTGACATGACTACAAAACTTACAGCTCATCAAGCATCGGAGTGAGGCTCGATGATTTCATTAGGTTAGCGAAAGCGTATATAATCCAAGTGACCAACTCCAGGATCGCACGGAACTGACTGGGACTCCTCTAGTTGTCGGACTCACTATCGAACTCTTCATCCATAAGATCGCCTTCGTCAACATCTGGCCAAATCAACAAGCCAGGTGAGTACTTTGAATGTACTCACAAGATAGTTTGGACATAAGATATAACAAATGCAAACATGATGCACATGAGCAGATTAGTAATACACACTCAGGTAATAAATTTGCACTGCATGATAAATGAAAGCCAAGTTGCAAATGGCCAAGTTATTGGAATCATTCTTAATTCTTGAGCCGGAACATGAGCACGGCGTGCAAACTTCTGACAACCGTCACACCTCCTTACCAAATACTCAGCATCAACATGAGCCGTCAACCAATAGAAGTCATGACGAAAGGCTATAGCCACCAAGGATTTTGAACCGGCATGGTGACCACAATCTCCTTCGTGGATCTCACGGAAAATCTCACAACCTTCTTGAGGAGACACACACAACGCTGAAACGCTCCTGTGACGCAGCAATGATGTAGCTCCCCATTGACAATGGTCATAGACTTCAATCGCCTAACTATATGCCGGGCCAAGGTTTCATTGTCTGGTAACTCACCCCGGTTCATGTATGCCAGGTATGGGACCGTCCAATCCGGAATAACATGAAGAGGCGCCACCAATTATCAGGACCGGATTTCCAATAGAACATTTATTGAAAAACTGACCATTCTATCAGACCAGTAAAGAAGAATCCTCCTTACTGGTAGACAAATTCTTGATATAGAAATCCATAAGTATTGCGGCGACGAGCCGTGGGCCAAGTCCGGCGGGTTTGACCCCGCTGACCAGGGGGTTTGACCTACCCTAGGTCGCTGACGTGTGGGCCTAGGCCCCTGTTTAAATTGGTGTTAACTTAACTAGTGTTAATTAATTTAGTTAGTTAGACGAGTCACTCACATGTGGGCCCCGCCCTGCTAATAGCCTAGTTAGGGTTAGTTTAGCACTAACTAGCTCAGTTAGTTAACTGAGTCATTGACCAGTGGGCCCCACTGGTCAGGTTTGACCTGGACCGCCCTGTTGACCTGCTGAGGTCAGCATGACGCAATGCTGACGCGGTAATAGGCTTTTCTGGATTTATTCTTATTCAGGAAATTCCAAGAAATAATGCTAACTTCAAAAATTCATAGAAATTAATCTGTAACTCCAAATGCAAAGTGTTATATATGAAAAATGATCAGAAAAATCCAATCTATCCATCTGTACTGGTTTCATGCATGTTTAAACAAGTTTATCTAAACAGGGGGCATGTGCAGTTTGGTGATTTTTGAAAGTGTTTAGGTATTTTTAGAAATGCCACAAACTTGCAGAAATAAAAGGAAACAGAAATAAAAGGAGAAGCTTGCTTACCTGGCCGAATCCACCACCCAGCCCACCTGGCGGCCCAGCACTGTGCTGGCCCGTGCCAGCTAGCTGCTTCGTCCCCGCCAGGCAGGCAGGGAGGTGACGCCGGCATGCGTGAGCTCGCCACGGCGCCACCTGCTTGCCGCCCGCGCCCCTGGACGCCTCCCCGACGCCACGCACCCCCTGGACCTCTCTCACTCTCTCCCCGAGCTTCTCTCCCTCCTCTGGCTCTCCTCTCGCACGCACCCAAGTGCCACCGTCGCCGCCGCTTGCCGCTGCCACGCCCTGAGCCATCCCCTCACCCCTCTAACGTGCCCATGAGCCCCGCCTCCATCGTCTACGCCTCCTCGACGACTCACACGACGCCGGGCGCCCCGAAGCACCGTCCCCGCCGCCTTCTTCTTCCTCGGCCACCAAAGATCGCCGCTGCTCGATTCGCAGCAACGAGGACGCCCCCGAGCTCGCCAACCCCTCCGTTCGATCTGTCGTGAGCTTCTGCGTCGATCCCCCCCTTCCCTAGCTCGTTTGCTTCCTCTAACGCCGATGCCCACCGGAGCCGAGAGCTCACCGCCGCCGTGGTTCCTCGCCGCCATGGCCAGGGCCACCGCAGGCCACGCCTGAGCACATCAACATGCTCGGTACACCCCCAGGAGCACGCTGCACCCACCAGCTTCTTTCCCCGTGCACCGTAGCGCCAAACCCGACCCCGCCCGAACTCCGGCCGCCGCCACGAGCTCGACTCCGGCGAGCTTGCTCCACCCCAGCTCCTCCCACTTGCCCTACCAGATGTGCGCGAGCCCCAGCTACGCGTAGGACCAAACCACGGTCGATTTTGTCGACCGTGGGCAATTTCCGAGCCCCTCCGCCGTCTCGGGCTTCAC
>JAAAWM010007904.1:0-10792 GCA_036873465.1 Thinopyrum obtusiflorum
TCATACTCCAACAAGGAAAGGAGGAGTCCTACTCCCGGTGGGAGTAGGACTCCCCCCCTAGGGCGCGCCTCTCCCTTTGGCCGGCCCTCTCCCCCTTGCTCCTTTATATACGGGGGCAGGGGGGCACCCTAGAGACACAACAATTGATCTGTTTGATCTTTTAGCCGTGTGCGGTGCCCCCCTCCACCATAGTCCACCTCGATAATACTGTAGCGGTGCTTAGGTGAAGCCCTGCGTCGGTAGAACATCATCATCGTCACCACGCCGTCGTGCTGACGAAACTCTCCCTCAACACTCGGCTGGATCGGAGTTCGAGGGACGTCATCGGGCTGAACGTGTGCTGAACTCGGAGGTGCCGTGCGTTCGGTACTTGATCGGTCGGATCGTGAAGACGTACGACTACATCAACCGCGTTGTGCTAACGCTTCCGCTTTCGGTCTACGAGGGTACGTGGACTACACTCTCACCTCTCGTTGCTATGCATCACCATGATCTTGCGTGTGCGTAGGAAATTTTTGAAATTACTACGTTTCCCAACAGTATGAACCATGGTGAAGTAGGAATACAGTAGATAAAGTGCTAGTATGAAATTGGAATGAGTTTGCAACAGTACCTAAAGATAGTGATTTGCTTTAGTATACTAACGGATCTCACAAAGTTTTTGTTAAGGTTTTGTGGATGAAGTGTTCGAAGAACGAGGAGTTACCGATGCGAGAAGAATAAAGAGAGGCAAGGGTTCAAGCTTGGGGATGCCCAAGGCACCCAAAGTAAATATTCCAAGGATACTCAAGCATCTAAGCTTGGGGATGCCCCGGTTGGCATCCCATCTTTCTTCTTCAACAATTATCGGTATAGCTCGGTTTTTGTTTTGTCCACATGATTTGTGTCCTTTGTGTTATTCTATTTCTTTAAGAACCATGCTAGTATGAGATAGCCCTTCATTGATTTATAGAATGCTTCATGTGCTTCACTTATAGCTTTTGAGTATGACCTTATAGAATGCTCTTTGTGCTTCACTTAAATCTTTTGAGTATGACCTTATAGAATGCTTCGTCTGCTTCACTTATATATTTTGAGCTTGGATATTGGTTAATCTATATTAATTGTAGAATGCTCCATGAACTTCACTTATATCTTTTGAAGTATGAATAATACTATCATCTAAAGTGGATTTGGAAGAGTGTCAACTTTAGTTAGTAATGATTCCACTATTTCAGAAGAGGTTCCAATTGATTATGAGAACAAAGCTGCTATCTATGATGACTGTTGTGATGACATGTATGCTATAAAGAATAATGTTAACCATGAAACTTGTCATCATGATTTTAATTTTCAATTGGATTATGCCTCACATGACAGTTATTTTGTTGAGTTTGCTCCCACTATTCCGAATGAGAAGAATTTTTGCTTATGTGGAGAGTAGTAAAATTTCTATGCTTGTAGATCATGAAAAGAATGCTGTATGTGATGGTTATATTGTTGAACTCATTCATGATGCTACTGAAAATTATTATGAGGGAGGAATACATGCTTGTAGGAGTTGCAACAATATCAAGTTTCCTCTCTATGTGCTTAAAGTTTTGAAGTTATACTTGTTTTGCCTTCCTATGCTAGTTGATTCTTGTTCCTATAAATTGTGTGCTCACAAAATCCCTAGGCATAGGAAGTGGGTTAGATTTAAATGTGCTAGTCATATTCTTCATGATGCCCTCTTTATGTTTCAATTCTTATCCTTTATGTGAGCATCATTGAAATCATCATGCCTAGCTAAAAGGCATTAAATAAAAGCGCTTGTTGGGAGACAACCCAATATTTACCCTTTCTGTTTTTGTGTGTTTACATGATTAAGCTACTGTAGTAATCATGTTTTATAGCTTTTGTTTCAATAAAGTGCCAAGCAAGACCTTTGGGAAGACTTGGGTGAAAGTTAATGTGATCTTGCTGTAAAAAACAGAAACTTTGCGCTCATGAGATTAGCTGTATTTTTTTTACAGAAGAGTGCTTTGGAGTTGATTCTTTTTGCAGATGATTAATAGACAAATTACTCACGTCCACCAATTTATTTCATAATTTTTGGAGTATCAGAAGTATGGTTTCTGTTCAGATCATTACAGACTGTTCTGTTTCTGACAGATTCTGTTTTCATTGCATAGTTTACTTGTTTTCTAGTTTCTATGGCTTATATTTCTCAATATAAATTGTAGAAACGATATGGTACAGTAGGCATTGTGTGAGAACAATTATGATCTTGTCTTTGACAGTACCAAAGTGAATGGTTTACTCTTTATCATATTAACCCATCTCACGAAGTTCCGTTAAGTTTTGTGTGATTGAAGTTTTCAAGCTTTGGGTGAGATATCGATATGAGGAGAATAAGGAGTGGAAAGACCCTAAGATTGGGATGCCCAAGGCACCCCAAGGTAATATTCAAGGAAGACTCAAGCGCCTAAGCTTGGGGATGCCCCGGAAGGCATCCCCTCTTTCGTCTTCAAAACTATCGGTATACCTTACTCGGAGCTATATTTTTATTCGTCACATGATATGTGTTTTGCTTGGAGCGTATTTTCAATTTTACTTGCTGTTTGAATAAAATCATTGGATCTGAAATCTTGAATGAAAAAGAATCCTCCCATGGCTAGTTAATTATTTGACTACTCAGTGTTCTTCACTTATATCTTTTTGGAGTAATTTGTCATTTACTCACGTGCTTCACGTATATCCTATGAGTAAATGGTTGAATGAATTGAATATCATAAATCTGAATTTATATACGTTTCATATGCTTATAACATGGGGAGTAATGACTTCACACATAATAAGTATAGGTAGTATTCTTATTGAAAGTTAGCAAACGCAGAATTGGTCACTTGAACAATTCATGAAACAATATTGAAGGAAGAGAGATTTCACATATAAATATACTATCTTGGACATCTTTTGTAATTGTGAGCACTCATTAAAATATGACATGCTAAAAAGTTGATGTTGGACAAGGAAGACAACTTAATGGGTTATGTTTTCCTATATCCGAAAAGTTATATTGTCTTGGATCATCCAACATGATGAGCTTGCCTTTCCCTCTCATGCTAGCCAAATTCTTTGCACCAAGTAGAAATATTACTTGTGCTTCCAAACACCCCTTAAACCAGTTTTGCCATGAGAGTCCACCATACCTACCTATGGATTGAGTAAGATCCTTCAAGTAAGTTGTCGTCGATGCATGCAATAAAAATTGCTCTCTAAATATGTATGATCTGTTAGTGCGAAGAAAATAAGCTTTATACAAACTTGTGATAGGGAAGAAATAAAAGCGACGGACTGCATAATAAAGGTCTTTATCACAAGCGGCAATATAAAGTGACGTTCTTTTGCATTAAGATTTTGTGCATCCAACCATAAAATCGCATGACAACCTCTGCTTCCCTCTACGAAGGGCCTATCTTTTACTTTTATCTTCTACCCTTATACAAGAGTCATGGTGATCATCACCTTTCCTTTTTACACTTTTTCCTTTGGCAAGCACTTTGTGTTGGAGCGATCCGGATATATATATCCACTTGGATGTAGGTTTTCATAAAGTATTATTGTTGACATTACCCTTGAGGTAAAAGGTTGGGAGGTGAAACTATAAGCCCCTATCTTTCTATGTGTCCGATTAAAACTTTGAACCCATGAATATCACGTGAGTGTTAGCAATTGTGAAAGATTAAATGATAGTTGAGTATGTGGAGTTTGCTGAACCAAAGCTCTTACATAGACCCTTCCCGAAAATAAGATGAATTGCAATTGTTTGATGACTAAGAGCATGGTTTGTTAGTTTTCAAGAAAGTTTATGATCTATACTTTAACATGTGAATAGCTTGTTACTTGATCATGAGAAGTTTTATGAGTTGAGCTACTGTTATGATATATAATGATGCTAGAAAAGGTGATTGAAATTATCATTGATCAAACTTGTGCACCTTCAAGCATTCACACTTCATAAATTATTTCTTTTATCATTTACCTACTCGAGGACGAGCAGGAATTAAGCTTGGGGATGCTGATACGTCTCCAACGTATCTATAATTTATGAAGTATTCATGCTATTATATTATCCATCTTAGATGTTTTATATACATTTATATGCTATTTTATATGATTTTTGGGACTAACCTATTAACCTAGAGCACAGTGCCAGTTTCTGTTTTTTCCTTGTTTTTGAGTTTTACAGAAAAGGAATACCAAACGGAGTCCAATTGACGTGCCAATTTTTGATGATTTTTTATGGACCAAAAGAAGCCCCTGGAGTAAAAGAGTTGGGCCAGAAGAGTCCCGGGCTGTCCACGAGGGTGGGGGGCGCGCCCACCCCCACTGGGTGTGGGCCCCTATCTCGTGGACGACTCGGAGACTCCCTTGACGTGAAACCGACGCCAAAAATTCCTATAAATACAGAAACCTCCAGAAAATAACCTAGATCGGAAGTTCCGCCGCCGCAAGCCTCTGTAGCCATGAGAAATCAATCTAGGCCCTCTCTGGCACCCTGCCGGAGGGGGCCATCATCACCGGAGGCCATGGGGAAGGATCCCGAAGGGGCCATCATCGCCATGAAGGCCAAGGACCAGAGGGAGAACCTCTCCCCATCTAGCGGGGAGGCCATGGAGGAGGAAGCACAAGGGGGAGAACCTCTCCTCCTCTCTCTCGGTGGCGCCGGAGTGCCATCGGGAGGGGAATCATCGCCGCGGTGATCGTCTTCATCAACATCACCATCATCATCACCATCCTCATCTCTTTTACACGGTCCACTCTCCCGCACCCCGCTGTAATCCCTACTTGAACATGGTGCTTTATTCTACATATTATGATCCAATGATGTGTTGCCATCCTATGATGTTTTGAGTAGATATCCTTTGTCTTTGGGTTGATTGATGATCTAGATTGGTATGAGTTGTATGTTTTATTTTGGTGCTGTCCTATGGTGCCCTCCGTGTCGCGCAAGCGTGAGGGATTCCCGCTGTAGGGTGTTGCAATATGTCCATGGTTTACTTATTGTCTGCGTTGCTTGAGTGACAGAAGCATAAACACGGATAAGTGGGTCACGGCGTATGGGATAAAGGGGACTTGATACTTTAATGCTATGGTTGGGTTTTACCTTAATGATCTTTAGTAGTTGCGGATGCTTGCTAGAGTTCCAATCATAAGTGCATATGATCCAAGAAGAGAAAGTATGTTAGCTTATGCCTCTCCCTCATATGAAATTGCCATAGTGATTACCAATCTTGTTAACAATTGCCTAGGATAATTCCGCACACCGACCCATCATTATCCCACACTCGCTATTTATAATATTTAGTAATATATTCTAACTTTATGATAACAGCACCTACTTTTATGTTTTAGCTCTCCGATATCATGCAAACTTATCCTCTTCATACCCACAATGTAGTTTTATTTCTCGTTTCTAGTTGGAAGCAAACGTTCGGTGTACGTAGAGTCGTATCAGTGGCAGATAGGACTTGAGAGAATATTGATCTTATCTTTAGCTCCTTGTGGGTTCGACACTCCATACTTATCACTTCCACCTTTGGAAATTGCTACGATGATTCCCTGCACTTGGGGATTATCAAGTATCACGCCAACGCCACCTTCTCAAGAAGGTATGAAGTCCACCCCACCTACCACATTACCTGCACCTGTCGTGGCGAGTGATAGCGGACGACGCGAGGGAGAGTCTCCATTAGTGCCAGATGATGTAGCCCCCGCTGTTAAACAAGCAAATGTTGATGATGACATGGAGGATGATGATGATGACCTAGACAAGTATTTCAATACCGCCTATGATGATGGAGGATTGATGGCTCAGGACGACGAAGACTCAGGCTATGAGCGTGGAGATGATGACTTGATGTTGCCTGATTTGCCGGAGCCGGAATGTCCTAAGGCGGAATGCAAAAAGTCTCTCTTCAAGCGATCCTCGCAGGAGACGCCTCCAGATGCCGCCTGTACCCAGCAACCCCCCGAGGCCCGTCCACTGATTAGCCGGCACCTGAGCTGCGTAAAGCGGAAAAACCAGGATACCCGCTTTACGCGGCTCAGGTGCCGGGTGGGAAGTTGTACGTCGAGAGATGGCCCGCGAATTAGTTCATCCTGCGATTTGACTACATCTACGACATGTTCCACATGACCAAGCTGGATTTCCAGTTCATCCGCATGTATGCGCTGTATCTGAACTACTTCATCAGGGTCGAGAACATCAAATATATCTGCGTCGCGGACCCGTTCTATATGCACGAGAGCTTCTGGACAGTTTGCAAAGAGCACCGTGACTATGCGAGCAAGTACCTCGGCGACTTCATGATCGCTAATAAGGACAAGGAAGCGATTCTCGTGCCTTATCATCCCACGTAAGTCATCCGCACATATCCTTTCATAAGTGTTAATCATTCCTTTGCAAGCATGGAGGCTAATTTGAGGTGTACTTAATTTGCGCAGCGGGGGGGTCATCGTTCTGTACCCGGAATACTCCCATGCGATGTACTTGGACTCATCGAAGAACCTCAGGAAAAAGGATTACAAGCACATAAAGAGTGTTCTCGATAGTGCCATGTTAACCTTCAGCCTGTCTGGTGGATATATCAAGGTGAAAAAGTACAGGAATCGGGGGTTGGCTTTCGGTCATAAGACCGACTTCTGCTGCATCCAGCAACCGCACACCAGTATGGCTGATGGATTCTACATCATGCATCACCTGCTCAAGTACAGAAGGGATAATCAACACCTTCGCATGTCACCTACTACCAACGATGCCGAGATTGTCAGCTGGGCCACAAGCATAGGAACGACACCGGATCATTGAATCAGAGCTGAGTTTTATCACGTACAGTGTGAACTTGCCCAAGTGATCATGAAGCAGGTCCTCGAACCAACAGGGATGTTCTACCATGGGCCAATCACGCGGGAAGATGTCCGAGCACTGCTACTCGCTCAGCGTCTGGACCTGAAGCCTTTCAAGAAGCTCGGGTGCTTCCTCCCTGACTATGAAGATTGGACCGCCGACATGGAGGACTGATTGTTGATGACAATGTGTCACTACTGTCTTTGTATGGCAAAACTTTGAATTTATGCACGGCGAAACTATGTGATGTAACTAAACCGTGGTCCTGAACTAGCGTAGATCGCTCTAGTTAATTAGTTTGGGTATGAGGAACTTCGTCATTTATGTTTACTATTGGTTGCTTGTATTTTGCTAATTATGCATCCTTGTTTTCTTAAGTACATTATGTTGCATATTATCGTTCAATTCATCAACTCACGATGCAGGTACATAGATCAGAGATGGCGAAGGGCTACTATGCCGTGTACGTTGGGAGGGTTCCAGGAGTCTACGACCACTGGCCAGCCGCTCAGGCCCAGGTGTACAGGTACCCGGGTGCTAGCCACAGAGGGTTCGACAGCAGAGCCGAAGCGGAAAGTAGTTACTTCAGGTGGACACTCCAGCATGAGCAGGGGTGGGACCGCCGGTACTACATAGTCGCGCTCTTGCTCATGCTGATCACACTTCTCTTCTACATCATGGTTTAGATAGAGATGATGAAACTTGTGTGTGTGCCATGACCATGCAGTTGCACTTATTCGAGACATGACATGATCGCACTTGTGTATCGCTATTCGAGATTTGATGATATTTGTGTTGAATGATGATGATGGTATGACGAGACTACTGTATGTCTATGATATGATGAGAATAGTGTATGTTTACTATGATCTGATGAAACTATGGTATAGAGCCTGTATAAATACAACACAAATACGTAGAGGGGTGCGAATTGGTGAAAGCAGGAACATTAACAGTAGCGCTGGAAAGCACCTAGCAGTAGCGCTGGTTTAGCAGCAGCGCTTCCTGTGAACAAGCGCTACAGATAGTTATCAGTAGCGCTGGTCAAGGAAGCGCTACTGCTAACAATACTTACCGGTAGCGCTGCCCATACCAGCGCTACTGCTACAACTTAGCTGTAGCGCGCTAGCAGTAGCGCTGGACCCAGCGCTACTGCTATGCATATTTCAAGCGCTACTACTAGGGTTTTCCCTAGTAGTGTGAGGCGGAATTTCACGCGGGGAGCCCGGGGGCGGCAGTTAGGGCGGCGCCCCTACTGCGCGGCGGCGATCGAAGCCTCCATGGCCGACGGTGACATGAGGTTGGGTGGTGGCGGTGGCGGCGCTCCACTCAATGAGGGTGGCGGCTGCGTGCAGATGGGTGCCGTCGATGCCTGCGGATCTGGCGTCCTGTCCAGATCCGTCACGGCTTGGCCTTGGCCGGCATGTGGCGCGAGGAGGACTGGTGAGGGGCGGCTGGAGGCTCCCTGCTGGCATGCCGACGGCGGCCCTCGTCTCCACGGTGAGGCTCCGTTCGGCTCCACCCAGCTGCGAGATCGGGGGGACGCGACTTCCGGTGAAAATCGCGCCGACTACGGTCATGGCGGACGATGGCGGCGTCTGTGACGTCGTTCCCTTCTCGAGGCATCGTTGTTGCAGGTCGTGGCATCCCACTCGTGATGCACCGGGGGAAACTCTAGATCTGGGTCAACCGGATCGGACGATGATGGCACCTTCGATGCCGTTGTCCCTCCTGGGGGCATCGTTTTGGAGCAACAGCTGGCTGGAGGGGACAAGAGGAGGAGCAGTGTTACATCTACCGCAAGGCCGACAAAGGATCCCGGCGGCATGGCACTGCGGAGGTTCGGCGACGGGCGTGTGTGGACGGATACATGCAGGATGGTGGCATTGTCTGGCGCCGTGGTGGCGTCGACGGCAGGCCAGGCAAGGTTGATGCGTCAGTTCCTGCTCTGGAGATGGACCAGTGGAAGATGGCGGCGGCAGCCTCTGAGAGTGCGCCGGACCGGTGTGCGACCCAGTCCCGGTATGTGGCTGGGCTGGGGCATCCGGCTTTAGATGTTAGGCTTTGGTGCGATGTCTGTTTGGTATTCGGCTCGGACATTCGGCACACCTTCATCAAGGGGATAGGAGTAGCAACAGGTGTTGCCTAGATGGTGGCTTCAGTCTTACCGATGTATTACTTTGTATGGTCTTTGTGAATAAATAATAAAATGGCTGCATGCATCGTCGAGATGCAGAGGCCGGGGGTATATCCTCCTTCTCTAAAAAAATAAAAAAAATCCACGTAGCTAGAGAGCATATGTGGAGGAGAGTGTTGAACGGAAGTGCATGGCCCATATTTCTTCGCTCTTCATCAGTTTGGACACTGCCCAGTTTTCTCCATCGGTTTGGATTGTAAACACGTACAGGCAGGCGGTTCGGCCGGCTCCGAAATCACGATCAACACTCTCCTCTGGACTGAGTGGTACAAATAGATTCTTACAGTATTCTCAAAGTCCAGCACTAATCCTCCTGGCTTTGACATCAATCATGTAATTCGCTCATCATATCAATGAGATTCACCCCCGAAAGAGATGTTTACCTTAAAAAAAAAAGGTCCAGCACAAAATAACTTCTCTTGGTTAACCTTTTTCTGATTTTTGACAGCTTACTTTCAAATAATGGAACGTGGTAACAACAAGGCGGATGTTAAGCCGATCACAAGAGAACAATTCACGTTACCAGCTTGTGCCGAACTGTACGGCTGGATAAATCAGGTTCAACTGGATATTGAGCGAAGTACAAACAATAGTGCAATATGCATTACATCATATGATAAATAGGGTCCAACTGGATGGTCTGAAGCTCTAAGCCAGGTCTTCGACACGGGATTCACATAAGATGCACATAGACAAAAGATGATAAATAAGACAACATTGTCACATCCTACTGAAACCTTCCATTATCGAACTGTCAAGGGATGGGAGATCTACCGCTAAGTACCTTTTCTCACCCTTACACGAAACAGAATCCTGCACAAAAACAAAAAGACACGATGAGGCAAGAGTATATACACATGTATAATGGCATACACAGAAACAACAGTGCTCAGCTAGTTGACCCTTAAATGGAAATACTAGAAGACTTGCATGAATATTTGATGAGACTCACTCAACGAGCTGCAGCTTATCTCATAGGAGGATCTTAGCTAGAATAGTTCATATTTATGCCCGCCATTTGTATGGTACTAGCGACTCATGAATCTATGTGCTGGATTTACGCTCCTATGAGACCTCATCAAACTATTTGTATTCTACTTTTTGACAAGTTGTGAACTTATGTGATGTATTTGTGACGTCCACACCAGATGATTGAATTCTGCATGTAAATTGTGGCAACCCCACCGGTACAATTATAGATCTATCTGATTATTTTATCAAGTTCTAACTGCCGTAGGTTCAAATAACAATAATTTGTGCCAAAACTTCGAGAACAGTTTTCTAGCTATGAACGTATCCAACATGTGTGACAACTACTAAAAAAGAAAACACCTGGTTAAACTGCTCAATGACAAGAATACAGAGATTGTGTATTCTTCTCATCACATCAAACAGCAAAGTTTCAAAACAAGCAATAAACACATCTCAGAAAATAACCAATGAGCACACATGCACACCAGGGAGATGAGAGTCAAAATGAAGGAGATGGATATGGACATGACAGCCAATAGCCATTTTGAGAACTGTGTAACAAGCTGAAAGAAAAGAAAGCAAATGATTAAAGATGCAGGACTTTCTAGGCCAGTGGCAACTGTTAGAGAATGAGCAACTAGCTTTACTGAGGGGCCAAAGGCCAGAACATATACATGTGATGAACAGTAATGATGAACAGTAACTATACACATCTAACACCCCCCCTCAAACTCATGGTGGATCAACCA
>JAAAWM010007905.1:0-10818 GCA_036873465.1 Thinopyrum obtusiflorum
GATCTGCTAGTTAGTATCATGTAACGACCTCTGATCTGCTTTTAGGATTGAAGTAGACGCCCTTTTGGCTGCCTGGTTGGTTTGATTCCATTTTCTCTTCCCTAGTTGATATACACTCCATAGGCCTGGGGATTCTGAAGCGGACGAGGCTCTCTTTTACTATTGTTATATCCTTAAGGTTCATTATTTGGAGTGAATTCACTGCAAATTGTCGGATTTCCCTAGAGATTTGTAAAGGAAAAAAATTGAAACGCGTATGCAGTGAAAGTCACCTACTTCAGGGTAGGTCTGTAGTATTTATACGACGCACTTCTGTAGTTTTTCAAGGCCAACAATGTGTTATGTCTGTGTATTTGTAGCTACATACATAGTTCGGCTGTACATACGTATGTGACTAGAAAAAGAATGGCGTCGACGTCTGAGGCGGACGTGGACGCCGGGAGATTCGGGTCGCCCGTCTTGGTAGTTAGTATCATGTAGCGTTGTCTGATCTGCTTTCAGGGTTCAAGGAGATGCCCTTGTGGCTGCCTATTAGGCGAGGCGCCCTTGATCTCTCTCTAAAATATCTCAGCCCTGATTTGTACTTGGGAGTACCTAGTTGTTGAGAGTTGATACTAGTGGGGCTTGCTGATACACTCACCGATTCCTAGCTGCTAACACTGTCCCTTTAGATTGTCTGGCAAAAATACTTGGTTGGCTTGCTTCACTGCATCGTAATTCACTATGTTGGTTTGTTAATTATGTATGTCATGACCTGCCTGCAACTCTTAATGTAATGGGGGGGGGGGGGGGGGGGGGGGGGGGGGGGGGGGGGGGGGGGGGGGGGGGGGGGGGGGGGGGGGGGGGGGGGGGGGGGGGGGGGGGGGGGGGGGGGGGGGGGGGGGGGGGGGGGGGGGGGGGGGGGGGGGGGGGGGGGGGGGGGGGGGGGGGGGGGGGGGGGGGGGGGGGGGGGGGGGGGGGGGGGGGGGGGGGGGGGGGGGGGGGGGGGGGGGGGGGGGGGGGGGGGGGGGGGGGGGGGGGGGGGGGGGGGGGGGGGGGGGGGGGGGGGGGGGGGGGGGGGGGGGGGGGGGGGGGGGGGGGGGGGGGGGGGGGGGGGGGGGGGGGGGGGGGGGGGGGGGGGGGGGGGGGGGGGGGGGGGGGGGGGGGGGGGGGGGGGGGGGGGGGGGGGGGGGGGGGGGGGGGGGGGGGGGGGGGGGGGGGGGGGGGGGGGGGGGGGGGGGGGGGGGGGGGGGGGGGGGGGGGGGGGGGGGGGGGGGGGGGGGGGGGGGGGGGGGGGGGGGGGGGGGGGGGGGGGGGGGGGGGGGGGGGGGGGGGGGGGGGGGGGGGGGGGGGGGGGGGGGGGGGGGGGGGGGGGGGGGGGGGGGGGGGGGGGGGGGGGGGGGGGGGGGGGGGGGGGGGGGGGGGGGGGGGGGGGGGGGGGGGGGGGGGGGGGGGGGGGGGGGGGGGGGGGGGGGGGGGGGGGGGGGGGGGGGGGGGGGGGGGGGGGGGGGGGGGGGGGGGGGGGGGGGGGGGGGGGGGGGGGGGGGGGGGGGGGGGGGGGGGGGGGGGGGGGGGGGGGGGGGGGGGGGGGGGGGGGGGGGGGGGGGGGGGGGGGGGGGGGGGGGGGGGGGGGGGGGGGGGGGGGGGGGGGGGGGGGGGGGGGGGGGGGGGGGGGGGGGGGGGGGGGGGGGGGGGGGGGGGGGGGGGGGGGGGGGGGGGGGGGGGGGGGGGGGGGGGGGGGGGGGGGGGGGGGGGGGGGGGGGGGGGGGGGGGGGGGGGGGGGGGGGGGGGGGGGGGGGGGGGGGGGGGGGGGGGGGGGGGGGGGGGGGGGGGGGGGGGGGGGGGGGGGGGGGGGGGGGGGGGGGGGGGGGGGGGGGGGGGGGGGGGGGGGGGGGGGGGGGGGGGGGGGGGGGGGGGGGGGGGGGGGGGGGGGGGGGGGGGGGGGGGGGGGGGGGGGGGGGGGGGGGGGGGGGGGGGGGGGGGGGGGGGGGGGGGGGGGGGGGGGGGGGGGGGGGGGGGGGGGGGGGGGGGGGGGGGGGGGGGGGGGGGGGGGGGGGGGGGGGGGGGGGGGGGGGGGGGGGGGGGGGGGGGGGGGGGGGGGGGGGGGGGGGGGGGGGGGGGGGGGGGGGGGGGGGGGGGGGGGGGGGGGGGGGGGGGGGGGGGGGGGGGGGGGGGGGGGGGGGGGGGGGGGGGGGGGGGGGGGGGGGGGGGGGGGGGGGGGGGGGGGGGGGGGGGGGGGGGGGGGGGGGGGGGGGGGGGGGGGGGGGGGGGGGGGGGGGGGGGGGGGGGGGGGGGGGGGGGGGGGGGGGGGGGGGGGGGGGGGGGGGGGGGGGGGGGGGGGGGGGGGGGGGGGGGGGGGGGGGGGGGGGGGGGGGGGGGGGGGGGGGGGGGGGGGGGGGGGGGGGGGGGGGGGGGGGGGGGGGGGGGGGGGGGGGGGGGGGGGGGGGGGGGGGGGGGGGGGGGGGGGGGGGGGGGGGGGGGGGGGGGGGGGGGGGGGGGGGGGGGGGGGGGGGGGGGGGGGGGGGGGGGGGGGGGGGGGGGGGGGGGGGGGGGGGGGGGGGGGGGGGGGGGGGGGGGGGGGGGGGGGGGGGGGGGGGGGGGGGGGGGGGGGGGGGGGGGGGGGGGGGGGGGGGGGGGGGGGGGGGGGGGGGGGGGGGGGGGGGGGGGGGGGGGGGGGGGGGGGGGGGGGGGGGGGGGGGGGGGGGGGGGGGGGGGGGGGGGGGGGGGGGGGGGGGGGGGGGGGGGGGGGGGGGGGGGGGGGGGGGGGGGGGGGGGGGGGGGGGGGGGGGGGGGGGGGGGGGGGGGGGGGGGGGGGGGGGGGGGGGGGGGGGGGGGGGGGGGGGGGGGGGGGGGGGGGGGGGGGGGGGGGGGGGGGGGGGGGGGGGGGGGGGGGGGGGGGGGGGGGGGGGGGGGGGGGGGGGGGGGGGGGGGGGGGGGGGGGGGGGGGGGGGGGGGGGGGGGGGGGGGGGGGGGGGGGGGGGGGGGGGGGGGGGGGGGGGGGGGGGGGGGGGGGGGGGGGGGGGGGGGGGGGGGGGGGGGGGGGGGGGGGGGGGGGGGGGGGGGGGGGGGGGGGGGGGGGGGGGGGGGGGGGGGGGGGGGGGGGGGGGGGGGGGGGGGGGGGGGGGGGGGGGGGGGGGGGGGGGGGGGGGGGGGGGGGGGGGGGGGGGGGGGGGGGGGGGGGGGGGGGGGGGGGGGGGGGGGGGGGGGGGGGGGGGGGGGGGGGGGGGGGGGGGGGGGGGGGGGGGGGGGGGGGGGGGGGGGGGGGGGGGGGGGGGGGGGGGGGGGGGGGGGGGGGGGGGGGGGGGGGGGGGGGGGGGGGGGGGGGGGGGGGGGGGGGGGGGGGGGGGGGGGGGGGGGGGGGGGGGGGGGGGGGGGGGGGGGGGGGGGGGGGGGGGGGGGGGGGGGGGGGGGGGGGGGGGGGGGGGGGGGGGGGGGGGGGGGGGGGGGGGGGGGGGGGGGGGGGGGGGGGGGGGGGGGGGGGGGGGGGGGGGGGGGGGGGGGGGGGGGGGGGGGGGGGGGGGGGGGGGGGGGGGGGGGGGGGGGGGGGGGGGGGGGGGGGGGGGGGGGGGGGGGGGGGGGGGGGGGGGGGGGGGGGGGGGGGGGGGGGGGGGGGGGGGGGGGGGGGGGGGGGGGGGGGGGGGGGGGGGGGGGGGGGGGGGGGGGGGGGGGGGGGGGGGGGGGGGGGGGGGGGGGGGGGGGGGGGGGGGGGGGGGGGGGGGGGGGGGGGGGGGGGGGGGGGGGGGGGGGGGGGGGGGGGGGGGGGGGGGGGGGGGGGGGGGGGGGGGGGGGGGGGGGGGGGGGGGGGGGGGGGGGGGGGGGGGGGGGGGGGGGGGGGGGGGGGGGGGGGGGGGGGGGGGGGGGGGGGGGGGGGGGGGGGGGGGGGGGGGGGGGGGGGGGGGGGGGGGGGGGGGGGGGGGGGGGGGGGGGGGGGGGGGGGGGGGGGGGGGGGGGGGGGGGGGGGGGGGGGGGGGGGGGGGGGGGGGGGGGGGGGGGGGGGGGGGGGGGGGGGGGGGGGGCCAGGTCCGGTTTACTCAATCCATCCCTCCCTACCCCCGGTCCTGATCTGCTAGTTAGTATCATGTAACGACCTCTGATCTGCTTTTAGGATTGAAGGAGACGCCCTTTTGGCTGCCTGGTTGGTTTGATTCCATTTTCTCTTCCCTAGTTGATATACACTCCATAGGCCTGGGGATTCTGAAGCGGACGAGGCTCTCTTTTACTATTGTTATCTCCTTAAGGTTCATTATTTGGAGTGAATTCACTGCAAATTGTCGGATTTCCCTAGAGATTTGTAAAGGAAAAAAATTGAAACACGTATGCAGTGAAAGTCACCTACTTCAGGGTAGGTCTGTAGTATTTATACGGCGCACTTCTGTAGTTTTTCAAGGCCAACAATGTGTTATGTCTGTGTATTTGTAGCTACATACATAGTTCGGCTGCACATACGTATGTGACTAGAAAAAGAATGGCGTCGACGTCTGAGGCGGACGTGGACGCCGGGAGATTCGGGTCGCCCGTCTTGGTAGTTAGTATCATGTAGCGTTGTCTGATCTGCTTTCAGGGTTCAAGGAGATGCCCTTGTGGCTGCCTGTTAGGCGAGGCGCCCTTGATCTCTCTCTAAAATATCTCAGCCCTGATTTGTACTTGGGAGTACCTAGTTGTTGAGAGTTGATACTAGTGGGGCTTGCTGATACACTCACTGATTCCTAGTTGCTAACACTGTCCCTTTAGATTGTCTGGCAAAAATACTTGGTTGGCTTGCTTCACTGCATCGTAATTCACTGTGTTGGTTTGTTAATTGTGTATGTCATGACCTGCCTGCAACTCTTAATGTAATGTGACTTTTGCGGATCAGCTAATGAAGATATTTAATATCATTCTCAGGTATGTTACTGTAATTGCTAGACGAGTGTCGAGTCATATACTTCAGAGATTGCCATGTGGTGTGCGTGGGGGAGAACTTCCCCAGCGAGTCCATCGGTGTGAGGCTTACTTCAGCTGCAAAAGGCGCCCAACGGTGAGGGTCAATCCGTTTCACTTGTCGTTATCGGCGGTGTGTGTTTACAATCTTTTCTGAGAGGAAAAAAACATTCTTTTCTACGAAAAAAATGCATTCTTTTCTGAGAGGAAAAATGCATTTCAGGGAAGAGGAGGGTATGCCACAGGTTGGTCTGTAGTAGGTGCCTTTTGCTCTGCTTGGATGTGACATGGTGTTTCTCTTGTGTTCCTTAATCTATTTGTGTTTGCTGGATCAGGTATATAGCAAAAGCATTAACAATGTGTTTAGATTTTTCAATCTGTAGTTAATTACGACTGTAGCAAAGGCAATGTGACTGACTGGAAGAAGTCAAAGTGATTATGTTCTTGTTGTATATATACTACTCGTGCATAATTGTAGGGGTGTGCCTGTTGTTGCTAACATTGCCCCTTTAGAGTGTCTTGCAAATAACTGGTTGGCTTGCTTCAGAGCATCGTAGTTCACTATGTTGGTTTGTTAATTATATTTAATATATCTTTTTCCGGCAATTTTTTATGTAATGTGACCTGTGATTTACGGATCAGCTAATGAATATATTTAATGTCTTTCTCAGGTATTTTATCGAAATTGCTAGATGAGTGTCGAGTCATATACTCTAGAGACCGCAGTGTGGTGTGCGCGGGGGGGGGGGGGGGGCCCCCCCCCCCCCCCCCCCCCCCCCCCCCGAGGCCTACTTCAACTTCAAAAGGCGCCCAGCGGTGGTAGAGGAGCTCCTTCTCTGTCCATATCTTCCCTGGACGCCGAACCGACAGCAACCGCAGTCATGGAGCGTGGCCACTCGAAACCCTAGCCCTTCCACGGCCACCCATGGTGACTGAGCTCATGTCTGCATGAGGTGCAGGCATCACCCTCTCCTCCCCAAGAACAGGAACAGGAGCCTCTTCCTCTTCCTCTTCTCGACAAGGGTACGAATCCTCTTCCCCTTCTCTTCCCCCCCCCCCCCCCCCCCCCCCCCCCCCCCCCCCCCCCCCCCCCCCCCCCCCCCCCCCCCCCCCCCCCCCCCCCCCCCCCCCCCCCCCCCCCCCCCCCCCCCCCCCCCCCCCCCCCCCCCCCCCCCCCCCCCCCCCCCCCCCCCCCCCCCCCCCCCCCCCCCCCCCCCCCCCCCCCCCCCCCCCCCCCCCCCCCCCCCCCCCCCCCCCCCCCCCCCCCCCCCCCCCCCCCCCCCCCCCCCCCCCCCCCCCCCCCCCCCCCCCCCCCCCCCCCCCCCCCCCCCCCCCCCCCCCCCCCCCCCCCCCCCCCCCCCCCCCCCCCCCCCCCCCCCCCCCCCCCCCCCCCCCCCCCCCCCCCCCCCCCCCCCCCCCCCCCCCCCCCCCCCCCCCCCCCCCCCCCCCCCCCCCCCCCCCCCCCCCCCCCCCCCCCCCCCCCCCCCCCCCCCCCCCCCCCCCCCCCCCCCCCCCCCCCCCCCCCCCCCCCCCCCCCCCCCCCCCCCCCCCCCCCCCCCCCCCCCCCCCCCCCCCCCCCCCCCCCCCCCCCCCCCCCCCCCCCCCCCCCCCCCCCCCCCCCCCCCCCCCCCCCCCCCCCCCCCCCCCCCCCCCCCCCCCCCCCCCCCCCCCCCCCCCCCCCCCCCCCCCCCCCCCCCCCCCCCCCCCCCCCCCCCCCCCCCCCCCCCCCCCCCCCCCCCCCCCCCCCCCCCCCCCCCCCCCCCCCCCCCCCCCCCCCCCCCCCCCCCCCCCCCCCCCCCCCCCCCCCCCCCCCCCCCCCCCCCCCCCCCCCCCCCCCCCCCCCCCCCCCCCCCCCCCCCCCCCCCCCCCCCCCCCCCCCCCCCCCCCCCCCCCCCCCCCCCCCCCCCCCCCCCCCCCCCCCCCCCCCCCCCCCCCCCCCCCCCCCCCCCCCCCCCCCCCCCCCCCCCCCCCCCCCCCCCCCCCCCCCCCCCCCCCCCCCCCCCCCCCCCCCCCCCCCCCCCCCCCCCCCCCCCCCCCCCCCCCCCCCCCCCCCCCCCCCCCCCCCCCCCCCCCCCCCCCCCCCCCCCCCCCCCCCCCCCCCCCCCCCCCCCCCCCCCCCCCCCCCCCCCCCCCCCCCCCCCCCCCCCCCCCCCCCCCCCCCCCCCCCCCCCCCCCCCCCCCCCCCCCCCCCCCCCCCCCCCCCCCCCCCCCCCCCCCCCCCCCCCCCCCCCCCCCCCCCCCCCCCCCCCCCCCCCCCCCCCCCCCCCCCCCCCCCCCCCCCCCCCCCCCCCCCCCCCCCCCCCCCCCCCCCCCCCCCCCCCCCCCCCCCCCCCCCCCCCCCCCCCCCCCCCCCCCCCCCCCCCCCCCCCCCCCCCCCCCCCCCCCCCCCCCCCCCCCCCCCCCCCCCCCCCCCCCCCCCCCCCCCCCCCCCCCCCCCCCCCCCCCCCCCCCCCCCCCCCCCCCCCCCCCCCCCCCCCCCCCCCCCCCCCCCCCCCCCCCCCCCCCCCCCCCCCCCCCCCCCCCCCCCCCCCCCCCCCCCCCCCCCCCCCCCCCCCCCCCCCCCCCCCCCCCCCCCCCCCCCCCCCCCCCCCCCCCCCCCCCCCCCCCCCCCCCCCCCCCCCCCCCCCCCCCCCCCCCCCCCCCCCCCCCCCCCCCCCCCCCCCCCCCCCCCCCCCCCCCCCCCCCCCCCCCCCCCCCCCCCCCCCCCCCCCCCCCCCCCCCCCCCCCCCCCCCCCCCCCCCCCCCCCCCCCCCCCCCCCCCCCCCCCCCCCCCCCCCCCCCCCCCCCCCCCCCCCCCCCCCCCCCCCCCCCCCCCCCCCCCCCCCCCCCCCCCCCCCCCCCCCCCCCCCCCCCCCCCCCCCCCCCCCCCCCCCCCCCCCCCCCCCCCCCCCCCCCCCCCCCCCCCCCCCCCCCCCCCCCCCCCCCCCCCCCCCCCCCCCCCCCCCCCCCCCCCCCCCCCCCCCCCCCCCCCCCCCCCCCCCCCCCCCCCCCCCCCCCCCCCCCCCCCCCCCCCCCCCCCCCCCCCCCCCCCCCCCCCCCCCCCCCCCCCCCCCCCCCCCCCCCCCCCCCCCCCCCCCCCCCCCCCCCCCCCCCCCCCCCCCCCCCCCCCCCCCCCCCCCCCCCCCCCCCCCCCCCCCCCCCCCCCCCCCCCCCCCCCCCCCCCCCCCCCCCCCCCCCCCCCCCCCCCCCCCCCCCCCCCCCCCCCCCCCCCCCCCCCCCCCCCCCCCCCCCCCCCCCCCCCCCCCCCCCCCCCCCCCCCCCCCCCCCCCCCCCCCCCCCCCCCCCCCCCCCCCCCCCCCCCCCCCCCCCCCCCCCCCCCCCCCCCCCCCCCCCCCCCCCCCCCCCCCCCCCCCCCCCCCCCCCCCCCCCCCCCCCCCCCCCCCCCCCCCCCCCCCCCCCCCCCCCCCCCCCCCCCCCCCCCCCCCCCCCCCCCCCCCCCCCCCCCCCCCCCCCCCCCCCCCCCCCCCCCCCCCCCCCCCCCCCCCCCCCCCCCCCCCCCCCCCCCCCCCCCCCCCCCCCCCCCCCCCCCCCCCCCCCCCCCCCCCCCCCCCCCCCCCCCCCCCCCCCCCCCCCCCCCCCCCCCCCCCCCCCCCCCCCCCCCCCCCCCCCCCCCCCCCCCCCCCCCCCCCCCCCCCCCCCCCCCCCCCCCCCCCCCCCCCCCCCCCCCCCCCCCCCCCCCCCCCCCCCCCCCCCCCCCCCCCCCCCCCCCCCCCCCCCCCCCCCCCCCCCCCCCCCCCCCCCCCCCCCCCCCCCCCCCCCCCCCCCCCCCCCCCCCCCCCCCCCCCCCCCCCCCCCCCCCCCCCCCCCCCCCCCCCCCCCCCCCCCCCCCCCCCCCCCCCCCCCCCCCCCCCCCCCCCCCCCCCCCCCCCCCCCCCCCCCCCCCCCCCCCCCCCCCCCCCCCCCCCCCCCCCCCCCCCCCCCCCCCCCCCCCCCCCCCCCCCCCCCCCCCCCCCCCCCCCCCCCCCCCCCCCCCCCCCCCCCCCCCCCCCCCCCCCCCCCCCCCCCCCCCCCCCCCCCCCCCCCCCCCCCCCCCCCCCCCCCCCCCCCCCCCCCCCCCCCCCCCCCCCCCCCCCCCCCCCCCCCCCCCCCCCCCCCCCCCCCCCCCCCCCCCCCCCCCCCCCCCCCCCCCCCCCCCCCCCCCCCCCCCCCCCCCCCCCCCCCCCCCCCCCCCCCCCCCCCCCCCCCCCCCCCCCCCCCCCCCCCCCCCCCCCCCCCCCCCCCCCCCCCCCCCCCCCCCCCCCCCCCCCCCCCCCCCCCCCCCCCCCCCCCCCCCCCCCCCCCCCCCCCCCCCCCCCCCCCCCCCCCCCCCCCCCCCCCCCCCCCCCCCCCCCCCCCCCCCCCCCCCCCCCCCCCCCCCCCCCCCCCCCCCCCCCCCCCCCCCCCCCCCCCCCCCCCCCCCCCCCCCCCCCCCCCCCCCCCCCCCCCCCCCCCCCCCCCCCCCCCCCCCCCCCCCCCCCCCCCCCCCCCCCCCCCCCCCCCCCCCCCCCCCCCCCCCCCCCCCCCCCCCCCCCCCCCCCCCCCCCCCCCCCCCCCCCCCCCCCCCCCCCCCCCCCCCCCCCCCCCCCCCCCCCCCCCCCCCCCCCCCCCCCCCCCCCCCCCCCCCCCCCCCCCCCCCCCCCCCCCCCCCCCCCCCCCCCCCCCCCCCCCCCCCCCCCCCCCCCCCCCCCCCCCCCCCCCCCCCCCCCCCCCCCCCCCCCCCCCCCCCCCCCCCCCCCCCCCCCCCCCCCCCCCCCCCCCCCCCCCCCCCCCCCCCCCCCCCCCCCCCCCCCCCCCCCCCCCCCCCCCCCCCCCCCCCCCCCCCCCCCCCCCCCCCCCCCCCCCCCCCCCCCCCCCCCCCCCCCCCCCCCCCCCCCCCCCCCCCCCCCCCCCCCCCCCCCCCCCCCCCCCCCCCCCCCCCCCCCCCCCCCCCCCCCCCCCCCCCCCCCCCCCCGTTTCTTTCCATGGTTCAGAGAAGAAAAATCCTGAAGAAATATCACACACACAAAAAAAAACTACTAATAACACATGTAGTTGCAGCATGCAGGTAGTGAAGTCCAATGCAAAGTAGACATGGAAAAGATTTGACATTCATGAACAAGCCCAACACCATCACGTTGGATAGGACAACACACAATCATTCATACAATAAATAATTTCAGCAGGTAATTGGTTCAGATAACTGAACCAAAAAAAACACCAGAATTTTATTTTTCAGCAGCCTGATTGATTCGTCAATCGACTAGTGAACAAGTACATATTATTTTGAGGCCAATGCAGGCTATTTCAAAGTGCGGTACATGCATTCTGCTAGGAAATTAGAGGAGGGGTTTGTGGGAAATGAATCTTACCGTCTCAACAGCTTGGTGAGCCTGCGGATGCTGGGCGAGCTGCATCCATCCATGTAGGCCAGAGTTCTACAACACAAACACAGAAGAAGAGGGAGATTATTCACTCACGGATCCAATGGAGAGAAGGAAGGAACAGGGGGTCTAAGATGGAGAAGGGGGAGGGCGTACATGGAGTGGATCTGGATGTCCATGAAGGAGCAGGAGACACCCTCCCAGCCCAAGCCCAGCCGCAGGTGTTGGGGGTCTGCCCAGACTTCGTCAGTCCGTGGCGTTGAACGCCTGACTGACCTCCAGCAGCACCTCCCCTGTGTTCAACCAGAGCAGCGAGATGCAAACATCAGACATGGCAGGATTGGGATTGGCAGTGGGAGAGGCGGAGTGCACGCTGTACCTCGGGGGAGAGCGGCATGGACGCGGTCGAGGAGGATGGCCGCAGCGGATGCCTCGGCGCACGAGAAGAAGCACAACACAGCGGAGGATCCTCTCTGTGCCAGGCCCTCCTCTGTCGGTGGAACAAGGCGGGGGCTAGGTCTTGGGCACCGGAGGCGTTCACTTGGAGCATCTTCGTCCCAGCCGTGCAAGTGCAGATCTG
>JAAAWM010007906.1:0-10825 GCA_036873465.1 Thinopyrum obtusiflorum
AATACAATTCTAGCATGAATAATAAACCTTTATCATGAATAAGGAAATATAAAGTAACAACTTTATTATTGCCTCTAGGGCATATTTTCTTCAGTCTCCCACTTGCGCTAGAGTCAATAATCTAGTTCACAACGCCATGTGATTAACACCCATAGTTCACATCGCCATGTGACTAACACCCAAAGAGTTTACTAGAGTCAATAATCTAGTTCACATCGCCATGTGATTAATACCCATAGTTCACATCGCCATGTGACTAACACCCAAAGAGTTTACTAGAGTCAATAATCTAGTTCACATCGCCATGTGATTAAACTCAAAGAGTAATAAGGTGTGATCATGTTTTGCTTGTGAGAGAGGATTAGTCAACGGGTCTGCCACATTCAGATTTATATGTATTTTGCAAATCCATGTCACTCTTGAGTCATTGCACATCCCGGTACACCGCCGGAGGCATTCATATAGAGTCATATTTTTTTTTCTAAGTATTGAGTTGTAATTTTTGAGTTGTAAGTAAATAAGAGTGTGATGATATTCATTATTAGAGCATTGTCCCATGTGAGAAAATAAAATAAAAGGGAGGCCAAAGAAGCCAAACAAAAAAATGAGAGAAAAAGAGAGAAGGGGCAATATTACTGTCCTTTTTTTTCACACTTGTGCTTCAAAGTAGCACCATGATCTTCATGATAGAGAGTCTCCTATGACGTCACTTTCATATGCTAGTGGGAATTTTTCATTATAGAACTTGGCTTGTATATTCCAATGATGGGCTTCCTCAAACTGCCCTAGGTCTTCATGAGCAAGCAAGTTGGATGTACACCCACTTAGTTTTCTTTTGAGCTTTCATAAACTTATAGCTCTAGTGCATCCGTTGCATGGCAATCCCTACTCACTCACATTGATATCTATTGATGGGCATCTCCATAGCCCGTTAATATGCCTAGTTGATGTGAGACTATCTCCCTCCTTTAATTTTCTCCACAACCACCATATTCTATTCCACCTATAGTGCTATGTCCATGGCTCACGCTCATGTATTGCGTGAAAGTTGAAAAGGTTTGAGAACACCAAAAGTATGAAACAATTGCTTGGCTTATCATCGGGGTTGTGCATGATTTGAATACTTTGTGTGATGAAGATGGAGCATAGCCAGACTATATGATTTTGTAGGGATAAACTTTCTTTGGCCATGTTATTTTGAGAAGACCTAATTGCCTTGTTAGTATGCTTGAAGTATTATTGTTTTATGTCAAAATTAAACTTTTGTTTTGAATCTTATGGATCTGAACATTCATGCCACAATAAAGAAAATTACATGGATAAATATGTTAGGTAGCATTCCACTTCAAAAATTCTATTTTTATCATTTACCTACTCGAGGATGAGCAGGAATTAAGCTTGGGGATGCTTGATACGTCTCCAACGTATCTATAATTTTTGATTGTTCCATGCTATTATATTATCTGTTTTGGATGTTTTATATGCATTAATATGCTATTTTATATTATTTTTGGGACTAACTTATTAACCTAGAGCCCAGTGCCAATTTCTGTTTTTTACTTGTTTTTGAGCTTCGCAGAAAAGGAATACCAAACGGAATAAAACCTTCGCGATGATTTTTCTTGGACCAGAGGACACCCAGGAGACTTGGAGTGCAAGTCAGAAGAGCCATGAGGCGGCCACAAGGGGGGAGGGCGTGCCCCTGCCTTGTGGGCCCCTCGGTGACCCCTGACCTAGATCTTCCTTATATATATTCACATATATTCCCAAACCACCAGAATCATCCATGAAAACACTTTTCCACCGCCGCAACCTTCTGTTCCCGTGAGATCCCATCTTGGGGCCTTTTCCGGCATCCTGCCGGAGGGGGATTCGATCACGGAGGGCTTCTACATCAACTCTATTACCCTTCTGATGAAGCGTGAGTAGTTTACCTCAGACCTACGGGTCCATAGCTAGTAGCTAGATGGCTTCTTCTCTCTCTTTGATTCTCAATACAACGTTCTCCTTGATGTTCTTGGAGATCTATCTGATGTAGAGCATCTTTGGAGATACCTGTAGAGCATCTTTGGAGATACCTGTAGAGCATCTTTATAATCACCCAGTTACGTTGTGATGTGGGGGGGGGGGGGGGGGGGGGGGGGGGGGGGGGGGGGGGGGGGGGGGGGGGGGGGGGGGGGGGGGGGGGGGGGGGGGGGGGGGGGGGGGGGGGGGGGGGGGGGGGGGGGGGGGGGGGGGGGGGGGGGGGGGGGGGGGGGGGGGGGGGGGGGGGGGGGGGGGGGGGGGGGGGGGGGGGGGGGGGGGGGGGGGGGGGGGGGGGGGGGGGGGGGGGGGGGGGGGGGGGGGGGGGGGGGGGGGGGGGGGGGGGGGGGGGGGGGGGGGGGGGGGGGGGGGGGGGGGGGGGGGGGGGGGGGGGGGGGGGGGGGGGGGGGGGGGGGGGGGGGGGGGGGGGGGGGGGGGGGGGGGGGGGGGGGGGGGGGGGGGGGGGGGGGGGGGGGGGGGGGGGGGGGGGGGGGGGGGGGGGGGGGGGGGGGGGGGGGGGGGGGGGGGGGGGGGGGGGGGGGGGGGGGGGGGGGGGGGGGGGGGGGGGGGGGGGGGGGGGGGGGGGGGGGGGGGGGGGGGGGGGGGGGGGGGGGGGGGGGGGGGGGGGGGGGGGGGGGGGGGGGGGGGGGGGGGGGGGGGGGGGGGGGGGGGGGGGGGGGGGGGGGGGGGGGGGGGGGGGGGGGGGGGGGGGGGGGGGGGGGGGGGGGGGGGGGGGGGGGGGGGGGGGGGGGGGGGGGGGGGGGGGGGGGGGGGGGGGGGGGGGGGGGGGGGGGGGGGAGGATTAGTCAACGGGTCTGCCACATTCAGATTTATATGTATTTTGCAAATCTCTATGTCTACAATGCTCTGCATGGAGCTACTCTAGCTAATTGCTCCCATGTTCAATACGTATCCAGATTGAGACTCAGAGTCATCCGGATTGGTGTTTAATGCTTGCATCGACGTAACTTTTTACGACGAGCTCTTTATGACCTCCATAATCGAGAAACATTTCCTTAGTCCTCTAAGGATAATTTTGACCACTGTCCAGTGGTCCACTCCTGTATCACTATTGTACCCTCTTGCCAGACTCAGGCAAGGCACACAGGTTTGGTACACAGCATGGCATACTTTATAGAACCTATGGTTGAGGCATAGGGAATGACTTTCATTCTCTCTCTATCTTCTGCCGTGGTCGTGCTTTGAGTCTTACTCAACTTCACATCTTGCAACACAGGCAAGAACCTTTTCTTTGACTGGTCCATTTTGAACTTCTTCAAAACTTTATCGAGGTATGTGCCTTGTGAAAGTCCTATTAAGCGTCTCGATCTATCTCTATAGATCTTGATGCCCAATATATAAGCAGCTTCACCGAGGTCTTTCATTGAAAAATTCTTATTCAAGTATCCTTTTATGCTATTCAGAAATTCTATATCATTTCCAATCAACAATATGTCATCCACATATAATATTAAAAATGCTACAGAGCTCCCACTCACTTTCTTGTAAATACATGCTTCACTGTAAGTCTGTATAAAACCATATGCTTTGATCACTTCATCAAAGCGTATATTCCAACTCGCTCCGAGATGCTTGCACTAGTCCATAGATGGATCGCTGGAGCTTGCACAGTTTGTTAGCATCTTTAGGATCGACAAAACCTTCTAGTTGCATTATATACAACTCTTCTTTAAGATATCCATTAAGGAATGCAGTTTTGACGTCCATTTGCGAGATTTCATAATTATAAAATGCGGCGATTGCTAACATGATTTGGACGGACTTAAGCATCGCTACGGGTGAGAAAGTCTCATCATAGTCAACCCCTTGAACTTGTCAAAAACCTTTTGCGACAAGTCATGCTTTGTAGACTGTAACATTACTATCAACGTCAGTCTTCTTTTTAAAGATCCATTTATTTTCTATGGATTGCCGATAATTGGGCAAGTCCACCAAAGTCCACACTTTGTTCTCATACATGGATCCTATCTGGGGGGGGGGGGGGGGGGGGGGGGGGGGGGGGGGGGGGGGGGGGGGGGGGGGGGGGGGGGGGGGGGGGGGGGGGGGGGGGGGGGGGGGGGGGGGGGGGGGGGGGGGGGGGGGGGGGGGGGGGGGGGGGGGGGGGGGGGGGGGGGGGGGGGGGGGGGGGGGGGGGGGGGGGGGGGGGGGGGGGGGGGGGGGGGGGGGGGGGGGGGGGGGGGGGGGGGGGGGGGGGGGGGGGGGGGGGGGGGGGGGGGGGGGGGGGGGGGGGGGGGGGGGGGGGGGGGGGGGGGGGGGGGGGGGGGGGGGGGGGGGGGGGGGGGGGGGGGGGGGGGGGGGGGGGGGGGGGGGGGGGGGGGGGGGGGGGGGGGGGGGGGGGGGGGGGGGGGGGGGGGGGGGGGGGGGGGGGGGGGGGGGGGGGGGGGGGGGGGGGGGGGGGGGGGGGGGGGGGGGGGGGGGGGGGGGGGGGGGGGGGGGGGGGGGGGGGGGGGGGGGGGGGGGGGGGGGGGGGGGGGGGGGGGGGGGGGGGGGGGGGGGGGGGGGGGGGGGGGGGGGGGGGGGGGGGGGGGGGGGGGGGGGGGGGGGGGGGGGGGGGGGGGGGGGGGGGGGGGGGGGGGGGGGGGGGGGGGGGGGGGGGGGGGGGGGGGGGGGGGGGGGGGGGGGGGGGGGGGGGGGGGGGGGGGGGGGGGGGGGGGGGGGGGGGGGGGGGGGGGGGGGGGGGGGGGGGGGGGGGGGGGGGGGGGGGGGGGGGGGGGGGGGGGGGGGGGGGGGGGGGGGGGGGGGGGGGGGGGGGGGGGGGGGGGGGGGGGGGGGGGGGGGGGGGGGGGGGGGGGGGGGGGGGGGGGGGGGGGGGGGGGGGGGGGGGGGGGGGGGGGGGGGGGGGGGGGGGGGGGGGGGGGGGGGGGGGGGGGGGGGGGGGGGGGGGGGGGGGGGGGGGGGGGGGGGGGGGGGGGGGGGGGGGGGGGGGGGGGGGGGGGGGGGGGGGGGGGGGGGGGGGGGGGGGGGGGGGGGGGGGGGGGGGGGGGGGGGGGGGGGGGGGGGGGGGGGGGGGGGGGGGGGGGGGGGGGGGGGGGGGGGGGGGGGGGGGGGGGGGGGGGGGGGGGGGGGGGGGGGGGGGGGGGGGGGGGGGGGGGGGGGGGGGGGGGGGGGGGGGGGGGGGGGGGGGGGGGGGGGGGGGGGGGGGGGGGGGGGGGGGGGGGGGGGGGGGGGGGGGGGGGGGGGGGGGGGGGGGGGGGGGGGGGGGGGGGGGGGGGGGGGGGGGGGGGGGGGGGGGGGCAAGGTGTTGACTACGATGAGATTTTCTCACTCGTAGCGATGCTTAAGTCTGTTCGAATCATGTTAGCAATTGCCACATTTTATGAAATCTGGCAAATGGATGTCAAAACTACATTCCTTAATGGATTTACTAAAGAAGAGTCGTCTATGATGCAACCAGAAGGTTTTGTCGATCCTAAAGGCGCTAACAAAGTGTGCAAAGCTCCAGCGATCCATCTATGGACTGGTGCAAGCATCTCAGAGTTGGAATATACGCTTTGATGAGTTGATCAAAGCATATAGTTTTATACAGACTTGCGGTGAAGCCTGTATTTACAAGAAAGTGAGTGGGAGCACTACAGCTTTTCTGATAAGTATATGTGAATGACATATTGTTGATCGGAAATGATGTAGAATTTTCTGGAAAGCATAAAAGGATACTTGAATAAGATTTTTTCAATAAAAAGACCTCGGTGAAGCTGCTTAAGTATTGAGCATCAAGATCTATAGGGATAGATCGAGACGCTTAATAGGACTTTCATAAAGCACATACCTTGACAAGATTTTGAAGAAGTTCAAAATGGATCAGTCAAAGAAGGAGTTCTTGCTTGTGTTACAAGGTGTAAAATTGAGTAAGACTCAAAACCCGACCACGGCAGAAGATAGAAAGAGAATGAAAGTCATTCCCTATGCCTCAGTCATAGGTTCTATAAAGTATGCCATGCTATGTACCAGACCAGTTGTGTGCCTTGCTATGAGTTTAGCAAGGAGGTACGATAGTGATCCAGGAGTGGCTCACTAGATAGCGGTCAAAGTTATCCTTAGTTATCTAAGAGGACTAAGGAAATATTTCTCGGTTATGGAGGTGATAAAGAGTTTGTCATAAAGAGTTACATCGATGCAAGCTTTGACACCGATCTGGATGACTCTGAGTCTCAATCTGGATACATATTGAAAGTGGGAGCAATTAGCTAGAGTAGCTCCATGCAGAGCATTGTAGACATAGAAATTTGCAAAATACAAACGGATCTGAATATGGCAGACCCGTTGACTAAACCTCTCTCACAAGCAAAACATGATCACACCTTAGAACCCTTTGGGTGTTGGTCACATGGCGATGTAAACTATTGGTGTTAATCACATGGCGATGTGAACTAGATTATTGACTCTAGTAAACCCTTTGGGTGTTGGTCACATGGCGATGTGAACTAATGGTGTTAATCACATGGCGATGTGAACTAGATTATTGACTCTAGTGCAAGTGGGGGGGGGGGGGGGGGGGGGGGGGGGGGGGGGGGGGGGGGGGGGGGGGGGGGGGGGGGGGGGGGGGGGGGGGGGGGGGGGGGGGGGGGGGGGGGGGGGGGGGGGGGGGGGGGGGGGGGGGAATGTTTATTATTCATGCTAGAATTGTATCAACCGGAAACATGATACATGTGTGAATACATAGACAAACAGAGTGTCACTAGTATGCCTCTACTTGACTAGTTCGTTAATCAAAGATGGTTATGTTTCCTAGCCATAGACAAAGAGTTGTCATTTGATTAACGGGATCACATCATTAGGAGAATGATGTGATTGACTTGACCCATTCCGTTAGCTTAGCACTTGATCGTTTAGTTTGTTGTTATTGCTTTCTTCATGACTTACACATGTTCCTATGACTATGAGATTATGCAATTCCCGTTTATCGGAGGAAAACTTTGTGTGCTACCAAACGTCACAACGTAACTGGGTGATTACAAAGGTGCTCTACAGGTGTCTCTAAAGGTACTTGTTGGGTTGGCCTATTTCGAGATTAGGATTTGTCACTCCGATTGTCGGAGAGGTATCTCTGGGCCTACTCGGTAATGCACATCACTATAAGGGGGGGGGGGGGGGGGGGGGGGGGGGGGGGGGGGGGGGGGGGGGGGGGGGGGGGGGGGGGGGGGGGGGGGGGGGGGGGGGGGGGGGGGGGGGGGGGGGGGGGCAAGTAACATACCGATGACAAAGGGAACAACGTATGTTGTTATGCGGTTTGACCGATAAAGATCTTCGTAGGATATGTAGGAGCCAATATGAGCATCCGGGGGGGGGGGGGGGGGGGGGGGGGGGGGGGGGGGGGGGGGGGGGGGGGGGGGGGGGGGGGGGGGGGGGGGGGGGGGGGGGGGGGGGGGGGGGGGGGGGGGGGGGGGGGGGGGGGGGGGGGGGGGGGGGGGGGGGGGGGGGGGGGGGGGGGGGGGGGGGGGGGGGGGGGGGGGGGGGGGGGGGGGGGGGGGGGGGGGGGGGGGGGGGGGGGGGGGGGGGGGGGGGGGGGGGGGGGGGGGGGGGGGGGGGGGGGGGGGGGGGGGGGGGGGGGGGGGGGGGGGGGGGGGGGGGGGGGGGGGGGGGGGGGGGGGGGGGGGGGGGGGGGGGGGGGGGGGGGGGGGGGGGGGGGGGGGGGGGGGGGGGGGGGGGGGGGGGGGGGGGGGGGGGGGGGGGGGGGGGGGGGGGGGGGGGGGGGGGGGGGGGGGGGGGGGGGGGGGGGGGGGGGGGGGGGGGGGGGGGGGGGGGGGGGGGGGGGGGGGGGGGGGGGGGGGGGGGGGGGGGGGGGGGGGGGGGGGGGGGGGGGGGGGGGGGGGGGGGGGGGGGGGGGGGGGGGGGGGGGGGGGGGGGGGGGGGGGGGGGGGGGGGGGGGGGGGGGGGGGGGGGGGGGGGGGGGGGGGGGGGGGGGGGGGGGGGGGGGGGGGGGGGGGGGGGGGGGGGGGGGGGGGGGGGGGGGGGGGGGGGGGGGGGGGGGGGGGGGGGGGGGGGGGGGGGGGGGGGGGGGGGGGGGGGGGGGGGGGGGGGGGGGGGGGGGGGGGGGGGGGGGGGGGGGGGGGGGGGGGGGGGGGGGGGGGGGGGGGGGGGGGGGGGGGGGGGGGGGGGGGGGGGGGGGGGGGGGGGGGGGGGGGGGGGGGGGGGGGGGGGGGGGGGGGGGGGGGGGGGGGGGGGGGGGGGGGGGGGGGGGGGGGGGGGGGGGGGGGGGGGGGGGGGGGGGGGGGGGGGGGGGGGGGGGGGGGGGGGGGGGGGGGGGGGGGGGGGGGGGGGGGGGGGGGGGGGGGGGGGGGGGGGGGGGGGGGGGGGGGGGGGGGGGGGGGGGGGGGGGGGGGGGGGGGGGGGGGGGGGGGGGGGGGGGGGGGGGGGGGGGGGGGGGGGGGGGGGGGGGGGGGGGGGGGGGGGGGGGGGGGGGGGGGGGGGGGGGGGGGGGGGGGGGGGGGGGGGGGGGGGGGGGGGGGGGGGGGGGGGGGGGGGGGGGGGGGGGGGGGGGGGGGGGGGGGGGGGGGGGGGGGGGGGGGGGGGGGGGGGGGGGGGGGGGGGGGGGGGGGGGGGGGGGGGGGGGGGGGGGGGGGGGGGGGGGGGGGGGGGGGGGGGGGGGGGGGGGGGGGGGGGGGGGGGGGGGGGGGGGGGGGGGGGGGGGGGGGGGGGGGGGGGGGGGGGGGGGGGGGGGGGGGGGGGGGGGGGGGGGGGGGGGGGGGGGGGGGGGGGGGGGGGGGGGGGGGGGGGGGGGGGGGGGGGGGGGGGGGGGGGGGGGGGGGGGGGGGGGGGGGGGGGGGGGGGGGGGGGGGGGGGGGGGGGGGGGGGGGGGGGGGGGGGGGGGGGGGGGGGGGGGGGGGGGGGGGGGGGGGGGGGGGGGGGGGGGGGGGGGGGGGGGGGGGGGGGGGGGGGGGGGGGGGGGGGGGGGGGGGGGGGGGGGGGGGGGGGGGGGGGGGGGGGGGGGGGGGGGGGGGGGGGGGGGGGGGGGGGGGGGGGGGGGGGGGGGGGGGGGGGGGGGGGGGGGGGGGGGGGGGGGGGGGGGGGGGGGGGGGGGGGGGGGGGGGGGGGGGGGGGGGGGGGGGGGGGGGGGGGGGGGGGGGGGGGGGGGGGGGGGGGGGGGCTTTCTGAAATGGTCATCTTGAAAGAGCATTAGTTCAATGAGCTATATGTTGTTAGGAATTACCAAAACCACCCAGGGATAGTTGCACTTTCAGTTCTCCCTGAGTATGCAGCTGCTACAGTTCGTCGTGCCGAGACACCATGTGATGATCGGGTGTGATAAGCTTACGTTCACATACAACGGGTGCAAGCCAGTTTTGCACGCGTAGAATACTCGGGTTAAACTTGACGAGCCTAGCATATGCAGATATGGCCTCGGAACACTGAGACCGAAAGGTCGAACATGAATCATATAGTAGATATGATCAACATAGTGATGTTCACCATTGAAAGCTACTCCATCTCACGTGATGATCGGACATGGTTTAGTTGATATGGATCACGTGATCATTTAGATGACTAGAGGGATGTCTATCTAAGTGGGAGTTCTTAAGTAATATGATTAATTGAACTTTAATTTATCATGAACTTAGTACCTGATAGTATTTTGCATGTCTATGTTGTCGTAGATCAATGGCCCGTGCTACCGTTCCTTTGAATTTTAATGCGTTCCTAGAGAAAGCTAAGTTGAAAGATGATGGTAGCAACTACCCGGACTGGGTCCGTAACTTGAGGATTATCCTCATTGCTGCACAGAAGAATTACATCCTGGAAGCACCGCTAGGTGCAAGACCTGCTGCAGGAGCAACTCCGGACGTTATGAATGTCTCGCAGAGCAAAGCTGATGACTACTTGATAGTTTAGTGTGCCATGCTTTACGGCTTGGAACCGGGACTTCAACGACGTTTGAACGTCATGGAACATATGAGATGTTCCAGGAGTTGAAGTTAATATTTCAAGCAAATGCCCGGATTGAGAGATATGAAGTCTCCAATAAGTTCTATAGCTGCAAGATGGAAGAGAATAGTTCTGTCAGTAAACATATACTCAGAATGTCTGGGTACCACAACCATTTGACTCAACTGGGAGTTAATCTTCCTGATGATAGTGTCATTGACAGAGTTCTTCAATCACTGCCACCAAGCTACAAAAGCTTCGTGATGAACTATAATATGCAAGGGATGGATAAGACAATTCCCGAGCTCTTCGCGATGCTAAAGACTGCGGAGGTAGAAATCAAGAAGGAGCATCAAGTGTTGATGGTTAACAAGACCACTAGTTTCAAGAAAAAGGGCAAAGGGAAGAAGGGGAACTTCAAGAAGAACGGAAAGCAAGTTGCTGCTCAAGTGAAGAAGCCCAAGTCTGGACCTAAGCCTGATACTGAGTGCTTCTACTGTAAAGGGACTGGTCACTGGAAGCGGAACTGCCCAAAGTATTTGGCGGATAAGAAGGATGGCAAAGTGAAAGGTATATTTGATATACATGTTATTGATGTGTACCTTACTAATGCTCGTAGTAGCGCCTGGGTATTTGATACTGGTTCTGTTGCTCATATTTGCAACTCGAAACAGGGGCTACGGATTAAACAAAGATGGGCTAAGGACGAGGTGACGATGCGCGTGGGAAATGGTTCCAAAGTCGATGTGATCGCCGTCGGCACGCTACCTCTACATCTACCTTCGGGATTAGTTTAAGACCTGAATAATTGTTATTTGGTGCTAGCGTTAAGCATGAACATTATATGTGGATCTTGTTTGATGCGAGATGGTTATTCATTTAAATCAGAGAATAATGGTTGTTCTATTTATGTGAGTAATAT
>JAAAWM010007907.1:0-10828 GCA_036873465.1 Thinopyrum obtusiflorum
GGAAGGGTCGAGGAGATCTGGGAGCTTGACTACTCTGGACTGCACAACGCGACGATGTTCCATGTCAGATGGGCTAAGAATGTTGAAAGAGAAAACCGGTATTTCACTACCATGACTATACCCGACGCCAAGAGTGCTACCGTGAACGCTATCGCAAAAAATGAGCCATGGATACACGCTAAGCACGTGACACAATGCTTCTTCATAACCGACCCGTGCAATCCCAGCCGTGTTGTTGTGAGGAGAGGCAAAAGGAACATCATTGGAATGGATGGAGTCGCCAACGAGGAAGACTATGACCAGTATGACAACCCAATGAGGGAAGATGACGATGACGATGAAGTATACGTCAAAAGAAGAATCAATACTACATTACCTAAGAAAGATCATACTCCATGGAAAAGGAAAAGTCATAATGAGGGGCTCAATTATTCTTCAACGAACAAGAAGGGAAAGAAGCTTACTCAAAAACGAAAATGTCAATGCTGAGGAACCGTTATCGGTCAAATGATGCAATATATCTGTTCCTATTTTGTGTACACACTTAACCATTATGCATGGGTCAAATGATGTAATATATATGTTCCTATTTTGTATACATACTTAACCGTCACATGATGCAATATATATCGCCTTAGTTATATACATTGTATCACCTTCCCTTCGTTCACTACTCTCGAAAAAAAGGAAAAGAAAAGAAAAGGGAGAGAAAATAAAGGAAAAGAAAATAGAAGAAACAAACAGAAAAACTGCTATAGGTACTGGTTATAGCAGTAGTGCTTTTCTGAAAAAGAGCTATAGCTAGTCAAGTTAGCAGTAGCGCTGTCCAGATAAACACACTATAGCTACTTGTGATAGCAGGAGCACTTTCTGTCTAAACACGCTATAGCTAACTTAGCTATAGCGCGTTCTTCCGGAACGCGCTACTGCTACCTCGACTTAACCCCCCAAATCCCCACTCTCTGCTTCTTCCCGCCTCTGCTTTTCCCCCCGAAGCCCCACTCTTTCTTCCCCGGGGGGGGGGGGGGGGGGGGGGGGGGGGGGGGGGGGGGGGGGGGGGGGGGGGGGGGGGGGGGGGGGGGGGGGGGGGGGGGGGGGGGGGGGGGGGGGGGGGGGGGGGGGGGGGGGGGGGGGGGGGGGGGGGGGGGGGGGGGGGGGGGGGGGGGGGGGGGGGGGGGGGGGGGGGGGGGGGGGGGGGGGGGGGGGGGGGGGGGGGGGGGGGGGGGGGGGGGGGGGGGGGGGGGGGGGGGGGGGGGGGGGGGGGGGGGGGGGGGGGGGGGGGGGGGGGGGGGGGGGGGGGGGGGGGGGGGGGGGGGGGGGGGGGGGGGGGGGGGGGGGGGGGGGGGGGGGGGGGGGGGGGGGGGGGGGGGGGGGGGGGGGGGGGGGGGGGGGGGGGGGGGGGGGGGGGGGGGGGGGGGGGGGGGGGGGGGGGGGGGGGGGGGGGGGGGGGGGGGGGGGGGGGGGGGGGGGGGGGGGGGGGGGGGGGGGGGGGGGGGGGGGGGGGGGGGGGGGGGGGGGGGGGGGGGGGGGGGGGGGGGGGGGGGGGGGGGGGGGGGGGGGGGGGGGGGGGGGGGGGGGGGGGGGGGGGGGGGGGGGGGGGGGGGGGGGGGGGGGGGGGGGGGGGGGGGGGGGGGGGGGGGGGGGGGGGGGGGGGGGGGGGGGGGGGGGGGGGGGGGGGGGGGGGGGGGGGGGGGGGGGGGGGGGGGGGGGGGGGGGGGGGGGGGGGGGGGGGGGGGGGGGGGGGGGGGGGGGGGGGGGGGGGGGGGGGGGGGGGGGGGGGGGGGGGGGGGGGGGGGGGGGGGGGGGGGGGGGGGGGGGGGGGGGGGGGGGGGGGGGGGGGGGGGGGGGGGGGGGGGGGGGGGGGGGGGGGGGGGGGGGGGGGGGGGGGGGGGGGGGGGGGGGGGGGGGGGGGGGGGGGGGGGGGGGGGGGGGGGGGGGGGGGGGGGGGGGGGGGGGGGGGGGGGGGGGGGGGGGGGGGGGGGGGGGGGGGGGGGGGGGGGGGGGGGGGGGGGGGGGGGGGGGGGGGGGGGGGGGGGGGGGGGGGGGGGGGGGGGGGGGGGGGGGGGGGGGGGGGGGGGGGGGGGGGGGGGGGGGGGGGGGGGGGGGGGGGGGGGGGGGGGGGGGGGGGGGGGGGGGGGGGGGGGGGGGGGGGGGGGGGGGGGGGGGGGGGGGGGGGGGGGGGGGGGGGGGGGGGGGGGGGGGGGGGGGGGGGGGGGGGGGGGGGGGGGGGGGGGGGGGGGGGGGGGGGGGGGGGGGGGGGGGGGGGGGGGGGGGGGGGGGGGGGGGGGGGGGGGGGGGGGGGGGGGGGGGGGGGGGGGGGGGGGGGGGGGGGGGGGGTTCGGCTGCAAGCTGGTGTTGCTTCTCCTGCAGAAGAAATGTGAACCATTTACGAATGTGTAGTCGACTTGATCAGAAGCTAAATGTAAGGTGGTAAAAGAATAATTACCAGTATTCTAATCAATTTCCTCGTGATCGGGTCCGTTTAAAAACCTTCTTTTCCTTGTCCCACTTGTAGCGGGCCCTGATGAAGTCACGCTCCAAGGGGTTGGTGAACTTCGTGAAGGGGTCTGGGAGACCCGTGGCTTCACGTTCCGTGTCCTCCTTATCCCATATGGGCCTTTTGCCAAGGTAGCCACGGCTTCCGAGGCGATACTTCCCCGTGTTCCTTTGCTGAAGGCTCTTGAATTTCACAGCCTTAGCCTTGGCTGCCTCGGTAGCACAAGTGTCCTTGAAATTTTGGAACTCCTCTTTCGTAAGTGTCTGATTTTCCTCCAGAATTTGGGACAGGGGTTCCTCAGCCTCAATAGCTCATTTCACCCTCCCTTTCCAGGAGGCCAAATCATCATTGAATATGCCCATGGCGTGATTGTTAATCATTTTCATCTTCGGATCATCCCACGGTTGTTCTATGCTATCATCCTGATTGGGGAACTTGAATCTCTTGTGCAACTTCGTCAGGAGCAACAGCCTCAAATGTTCTTTACTCCTTAAGTCATCGTCGTTGATGCTCGCGCATTCCCGTAGGATGCATCCTACTTGGTTCCCATAGCACTTGCGAGGTTCTTCCGGCTCTAATGGCTCAAACTTGCCAGGGGCCATCTTTGTGATCACTAGTCGTCTGATGCCCCCCCCCCCCCCCCCCCCCCCCCCCCCCCCCCCCCCCCCCCCCCCCCCCCCCCCCCCCCCCCCCCCCCCCCCCCCCCCCCCCCCCCCCCCCCCCCCCCCCCCCCCCCCCCCCCCCCCCCCCCCCCCCCCCCCCCCCCCCCCCCCCCCCCCCCCCCCCCCCCCGTTAAACCAATTGTTGCTATTTAAATTTTATAGTGCTAGTTAGTTAATTAGAATTAGTATGAAACCTAGGATAGATTAGTTAAAGCAACTGTTGCTATTTAATTTTTTAGTTAAATCAATTGTTGCTATTTAAAAAAAAGAATTTGAAGTGGACAGATTAGTTAAAGCAACTGTTGCTATTTAAATTTTTTTAGTTAAAGCAATTGTTGCTATTTTTTAGTTGCAAATTTGAAGTGGACATGTGATATGTGGACATGTGATTTGGACATGTCATATTTGGAATTTGGACATGTCATTTTGGACATATGATGTTTTGGACATGTCATATTTGGAAAATGATGATTATGTGCAGGGTAAATGATCCGAGTGGCCTATGTTTTGCCGGAATGTTGATTCATTTCCGCTCTGGTGAATTTTAGGCGCTCAATATGTCCACTTTTTAGCAAAGGTCATGCCGAAATTTTCCGTGAATTTTGGCATGACTTGTGCTAGAAAGTAGGCATATCGAGTGCCGGGAGTTGCTGGGAAACGGCATTCCGGCAAACATAGATCTTTTTTTTATGTCATTTCTCATTTTTTTATAGTTTTAGAATTAAACGAGGAGACTTAATCATAGGAAACATGTCGAACAATGAAGAAACCGGGCCTTCTGACCAAGATGCAGACGAGATGGATTATGAGGGTGAACAGCAGTACCTCGACTTTTTGTCTACTAAGCACAGTCAAGGTTTGCAGGTCGGCTTCGATGATGGTACTTAAGCTGACATCGACACCGACGGCACCGACACCGATGGCGGTGCTGAGACCGGCGGGGAAGATACCAGCGGGGAAGATACCAGCGGGGAAGATACCGGCAGGGAAGGTACCGGCGCCGATGTCGCTACCAAAAAGAAGAAGCAGAAGAAGCAGAGGATACGAAAACCTAACAAACTCAGCATTGGACGACTGGTGATCACAAAGATGGCACTGGCAAGTTTGAGCCATTAGAGCCAGAAGAACCTCACAAGTGCTATGGGAACCAAGTAGGATGCATCCTACGGGAATGCGCGAGCATCAACGACGATGACTTAAGGAGTAAAGAACATTTGAGGCAGTTGCTCCTGACGAAGTTGCACAAGAGATTCAAGTTCCCCGACCGGGATGATAGCATAGAACAACCATGGGATGATCCGAAGATGAAAAAGATTAACAATCATGCCATGGGCATGTTCAGCAATTATTTGGCCTCCTGGAAAGGGAGGGTGAAACGAGCTATTGAGGCTGAGGAACCCCTGTCCAAGATTCTGGAGGAAAATCTGACACTTACGGAAGAGGAGTTCGAAAAGTTCAAGGACACTTGCGCTACCGCGACAGCCAAGGCTAAGGCTGCAAAATTCAAGAGCCTTCAGCAAAGGAACACGAGGAAGCATTGCCTCGGAAGCCGTGGCTACCTTGGCAAAAGGCCCATATGGGATAAGGAGGACGTGGAACGTGAAGCCGCGGGTCTCCCAGACCCCTTCGCGAAGTTCACCAACCCCTTGGAGCGTGACTTCATCAGGGCCCGCTACAAGTGGGACAAGGAAAAGAAGGTTTTTTACACAGACCAGATCATGAGGATATTGATTAGAATACTGGTAATTATTCTTTTACCACCTTACATTTAGCTCCTGATCAAGTCAACTACACATTCGTAAATGGTTCACGTTCCTTCTGCAGGAGAAGCAACACCACCTTGCAGCCGAAACCCCTACTTCGCCGATGAGGCCCAAGTGGGACACCCCTCTCAACCGGGCCTTGAACTAACTTAAGGGACTCCCTTTGGGCCAGCGGCCGCAATATGGACGTGTGCACGGCGCCGGAGACGGCGCCACATGTAAGGTGTTTTACAATGAGGGCCCGGAGGCCAAGAAGCAGAAAAAGAAGTTTAGTCAGGCGGACATCGACGAGAAGGTTAAGCTTGCGTTCAAGAAAAAAGCAGTTGAGGATGCGAAAAAAGCAGCCGAGGAGAAAAATGAGTTGCTATAGCAGGCTGTCGATGCAGCTGTAAATGCCTACAGAAATGATTTCGCTACTTACTTGGTCCCGGCTATCATCAACTGGACGAAGGAAAATCCAGACAAGACAGTACATGATTTCCCCATGCCTAGTTTCGTCGGGAGCAACTCGATGAACAACACCACCGCACCATCACCTGCTCACGCAATCGGGCCTGCTCTCGCACCCGCACCCACTCATAGCAGCCCGTCCTCAGTCTCTGGTGCGCTAGGTGGGCCTTCGTCTTTGGCTGAGCTTGACGCCCTCATGGTAATTACATGTCGCACCAACATATATATCTAGAATATTCCATTTTCGTTACCTTTCGGATGTTTTACGCCGCAGACATGTGTTTGCAGGCCGACGAAACCCCGTGCACTGTACTCTACTTGATCAAAGGCCAGAAGGTGGACGTGGGAAAGGGGGTGATAACGAAGCCCTTGGAACTCACGTTCCACAACCAGCCGATGCCCGGTGGGCACTTCAGGGTTACCTTGTCGAGTGTGAAATCGGGGCATGAGGATTTGCCTCCTCTAGTACCCCGCTGTGGATTGGAAGCTGCAAGGGTTGGGTGCTGCTATGGCCGAAGAATCTTTTTCGTCTGGAGTCGGCCGAGAGCACACCAATAACCACACATCAACAAGCATGTATGGCGACCACCACCCCGCCTACGCAATTACCAGCGCCTGTAGTGCCGGGTGAGAGCGGCAGACTACGTGATGAAGGGGGTCCAATAGTGGCTGATGTAATCACCCCCGTAGAACAAAGAATGGATGCTGAGATGGAGGTGGAGGACCCAATGAGTTTCCTCAATACAGGCGCCTATGACGGTGACTTAGATAAGATGAGTCAACCATATGATGAATCAGGCTATCAGCATGCTGATGAGGATATGGATGATCTGCCCAGGCAGGAATGTCCTAGCAGGGATTGCAAGAAGTCTCTCTTCATGAAATCCTCACAGAACATGCCTAAAGATGCCGCCTCAACACAAGCTCAACTAGGCGGGAGTCGTACAATGCTTAGCCCGGCAACACTGGGGCTGGGGTTAAGGAAGGATCTGGAAGGTTAGCCCAAGAAAAAGGAGAGGAAGAGACTGGGGAAGATAGGCTCAGCTACCTACAAACAAGCCAGAGCACATAGCAGCCAAACGGAGGATTTTGAAGAGCGTGTACCCGTCAAAGGTGCGGCCATGTTCCATGTCACGGGCAAGCCGATGCTACCGCCGAAACTGCTGGAGGCACTATCAGGGGATCTCAAGAGACTACATGACCATGTGCTGTGGATTGAGAAAAGCCTACTAGCCTCGAAGGATCCAGGATATCTGACATACGCGGCTCGTGTGCCTGAGGGGAAGTGCTACGTCGACACACGGCCCTCAGAGGTGTTCTTCCTGCGGTTTGACCATATCTTCGAGATGTTTCTGACAAGGCTGCTCGATTTTACAATCGTCCGCCTTTTTCCGCTACATATGAGCTCCGTCATGAAGAGAGAAGAAGTCTCGCAAATCTGTGTGGCGGATCCATACTACATGCACGAGTCCTTCTTGAGTCTCGGCGACTTTGAGCGTGAAACTGCTAGGGAGTACCTCCAAAACTTCATGGTACAGAATAAGGACCAGGAAATTGTCCTCCTGCCTTATCATCCAAAATAAGTCAGTGCTGGACAACCCTTTCGTACATTTCAATCATTCCTTCTCGCTCATATGGAGAATAATTTGAGGTGTTTTTTTCCCTGCAGTAACGGGCGTGCCGTCCTTATCGTTCTTTACCCGCGAGTCTCCCACGCCGTGTATTTCGACCCTACCAGAAACCCCCCCCCCCCCCCCCCCCCCCCCCCCCCCCCCCCCCCCCCCCCCCCCCCCCCCCCCCCCCCCCCCCCCCCCCCCCCCCCCCCCCCCCCCCCCCCCCCCCCCCCCCCCCCCCCCCCCCCCCCCCCCCCCCCCCCCCCCCCCCCCCCCCCCCCCCCCCCCCCCCCCCCCCCCCCCCCCCCCCCCCCCCCCCCCCCCCCCCCCCCCCCCCCCCCCCCCCCCCCCCCCCCCCCCCCCCCCCCCCCCCCCCCCCCCCCCCCCCCCCCCCCCCCCCCCCCCCCCCCCCCCCCCCCCCCCCCCCCCCCCCCCCCCCCCCCCCCCCCCCCCCCCCCCCCCCCCCCCCCCCCCCCCCCCCCCCCCCCCCCCCCCCCCCCCCCCCCCCCCCCCCCCCCCCCCCCCCCCCCCCCCCCCCCCCCCCCCCCCCCCCCCCCCCCCCCCCCCCCCCCCCCCCCCCCCCCCCCCCCCCCCCCCCCCCCCCCCCCCCCCCCCCCCCCCCCCCCCCCCCCCCCCCCCCCCCCCCCCCCCCCCCCCCCCCCCCCCCCCCCCCCCCCCCCCCCCCCCCCCCCCCCCCCCCCCCCCCCCCCCCCCCCCCCCCCCCCCCCCCCCCCCCCCCCCCCCCCCCCCCCCCCCCCCCCCCCCCCCCCCCCCCCCCCCCCCCCCCCCCCCCCCCCCCCCCCCCCCCCCCCCCCCCCCCCCCCCCCCCCCCCCCCCCCCCCCCCCCCCCCCCCCCCCCCCCCCCCCCCCCCCCCCCCCCCCCCCCCCCCCCCCCCCCCCCCCCCCCCCCCCCCCCCCCCCCCCCCCCCCCCCCCCCCCCCCCCCCCCCCCCCCCCCGTTCCACTCTCACTAATAGTGATAGCTCTTGTCGCGTATATCATTGTTTAGATGGATGACAATGTAGTTGCAAGTATTCGAGACTTGTATCGCTATTTTCGAGATGATGATGAGAGACCACTTTTGTGTTGGATGATGATTATGATGATGACATGATTTGATGAGACTATTTGTATGTATATGCTATGATTACATTTGTATGTGTATGATATGCTAGAGATTATTGTATAAAGCCCTAAACAAAATTCAACAGCACAAAATATGGAGCAGAAAAAAAATCAGAAACTAATAATAGTAGCGCGGGGTATAGCTTTAGCAGTAGCGCTCTTTGTTCAAGGGAACTACAGCTATTAGCAGCAGCGCATGTTGGAGACAGACGTTGCTGCTATCCCTCGATATGAAGGGAATCGTAGCATGCAATTTCAAAAAATTCCTACGATCACGCAAGATCTAACCATGGAGATGCATCGCTACGAGGGGAAGAGTGTGTCTACATACCCTTGTAGACCGTTAGCGGAAGCGTCTCACAACGCGGTTGATGTAGTCGAACAATCCTTCGAGCTCCACCGATCAAGTGTCGAACGTACGGCACCTCCGAGTTCTAACACACGTTCAGCTCGGTGACGTCCCTCGCCTTCTAGATCCAGCTAGTCGTCGAGGTAGTAGATGAGTTCCGTCATCACGACGGCGTGGCGACGGGGATGGTGTAGAGATTCCGGCAGGGCTTCGCCTAAGCACTCCGGAAATATGACGGTGGCTCTAAACGGTGGAGGGGGGCGCCGCACACGGCTTTGATCAAGTCAATTGTGTGTCTAGAGGGGGCGCCCCCTCCATATATAAAGGAGGGAGGGAGGGGAGGCCGGCCCCCTAGGAGAGGCGCACCAAGTAGGAGACTCCTACTAGGAATCCTACTCCTAGTAGGAGTCCACCAAGAGGGGAAGGAAGAGGGGAAGAGGGAGAAGGAAAGAGGGGTGTTGCGCCCCCCCCCAACCCCTTGTCCAATTCGGACCAGCAAGGGGAGGGGCGCAGCAGCCCCTGCGGCCTGCTCCTCTCTTTCCCGTATGGCCCAATAAGGCCCATAACTTCCCCCGGTGAATTCCCGTAATTCCCCGGTACTCCGAAAAATACCCGAATCACTCGGAACCTTTCCGACGTCCGAATATAGCCTTCCAATATATCGATCTTTACCTCTCGGATATTCCGAGACTCATCGTCATGTCCATGATCTCATCCGGGACTCCGAACTACCTTCGGTCACCAATCACATAACTCATATGATACTATTACGTCATCGAACCTTAAGTGTGCCGACCCTACGGGTTCGGGAACTATGTAGACATGACCGAGATGACTCCCCGGTCAATAACCAATAGCGGAATCTGGATACTCATATTGGCTCCTACATATTCCACGAGGATCTTTATCGGTTGAACCTCTTATATCATCATACGTTGTTCCCTTTGTCCTGCGGTATGTTACTTGCCCGAGACTTGATCGTCGGTATCCCATACCTAGTTCAATCTCGTTACTGGCAAGTCTCTTTACTCGTTCCATAATACTTCATCCTGCAGCTAACTCATTAGCCACGGTGCTTGCAAGGCTTCTGTGATGCCGTATTACCGAGAGGGCCTAGAGATAACTTTCCGACAGACGGAATGACAAATCCCAATCTCGATTCATCATAACCCAACAGACACTTTCGGAGATACCTGTAGTGTACCTTTATAGTCACCCAGCCCCCCCCCCCCCCCCCCCCCCCCCCCCCCCCCCCCCCCCCCCCCCCCCCCCCCCCCCCCCCCCCCCCCCCCCCCCCCCCCCCCCCCCCCCCCCCCCCCCCCCCCCCCCCCCCCCCCCCCCCCCCCCCCCCCCCCCCCCCCCCCCCCCCCCCCCCCCCCCCCCCCCCCCCCCCCCCCCCCCCCCCCCCCCCCCCCCCCCCCCCCCCCCCCCCCCCCCCCCCCCCCCCCCCCCCCCCCCCCCCCCCCCCCCCCCCCCCCCCCCCCCCCCCCCCCCCCCCCCCCCCCCCCCCCCCCCCCCCCCCCCCCCCCCCCCCCCCCCCCCCCCCCCCCCCCCCCCCCCCCCCCCCCCCCCCCCCCCCCCCCCCCCCCCCCCCCCCCCCCCCCCCCCCCCCCCCCCCCCCCCCCCCCCCCCCCCCCCCCCCCCCCCCCCGCCATGTGATTTAACACCAATAGTTCACATCGTCATGTGATTTAACACTCTATTGCTCACATCGCCATGTGACCAATACCCAAAGGGTTTACTAGAGTCAATAATCTAGTTCACATCGCCATGTGATTAACACCTAAAGAGTACTAAGGTGTGATCATGTTTTGCTTGTGAGAGAAGTTTAGTGAACGGGTCTGCTACATTCAGATCCATATGTATTTTGCAAATTTCTATGTCTACAATGCTCTGCACGGAGCTACCTTAGCTAATTGCCCCCACTGTCAATATGTATCCGGATTGTGACTTAGAGTCATTTAGATCGGTGTCAAAGCTTGCATCGACGTAACTCTTTACGACAAACTCTTTATCACCTCCATAACCGAGAAATATTTCCTTAGTCCTCTAAGGATAATTTTGACCGCTGTCCAGTGATCTACTCCTAGATCAAAATTGTACTCCCTTGCCAAACTCAGGGCAGGGTATACAACAGGTCTGGTACACAGCATGGCATACTTTATAGAACCTATGACTGAGGCATAGGGAATGACTTTCATTCTCTCTCTATCTTCTGCCGTGGTCGGGCTTTGAGTCTTACTCAACTTCACACCTTGCAACACAGGCAATAACTCTTTCTTTGACTATTCCATTTTGAACTACTTCAAAAACTTGTAGTGTGTCTACGTACCCTCGTGGACCGAAACCGGAAGCGTTTACTAACACGGT
>JAAAWM010007908.1:0-10840 GCA_036873465.1 Thinopyrum obtusiflorum
GCGAGCTCAAGAGGGAAAGCGTATTTGCCCGAAGGCGCCAACAGAAAACGGTTCGCGAAAGAATAGAACAGAGGCTGACATGCGGGGTCCACATGTCAGGTTTGAAAAGCTCGCCGGCGCCCGAAGACTGCGGTGGACGCCGGCGTCGAACCACGGCGAGTTAGGAGGATCGGAGGGTACCAAGAGCTTCAGCGTGTTCTTCCGCGTCGGTGGGTGGTGGACTCGACCAACGGGGAGCACCACGTCGACGGCGACACTATCTCCGGCGGACGGCGGCTCGGGTGATGGTGGGGAACTCCGGTGGAGGGCTGCAAACTTCGAATTGAAGCGCGGGTCAGAAGGAGGGATGCATAGTGAAGCTACTGGCAAGAGAAGGGAGGCGGAGGTGCACACACGGGGGCGAATCGAGCTGGATCCCGTGGCGGGTCGCGGCGGCCGGAGTCGAGGAAGGAGACCTCCTCGGGGCTCTTCCAGTGGCTAGGCGTGCTCTAGGTGGAGTGCAGGGATGGTGGGTGCTCGAGTTGAAGCTCGGGGCCTCTATTTATAGGCGGATCGACGGGGTGGCCGTGAACGGAGAATCTCCGGCGAGCGATTACGGCGATGCAGTGGATTGGCAGGAGGTTTGAGTGGCCAGGCAGCATCAGTGGAGGTTACTGGTGTCATTCCACAGCTAGGGGGGGGGGGGGGGGGGGGGGGGGGGGGGGGGGGGGGGGGGGGGGGGGGGGGGGGGGGGGGGGGGGGGGGAGTGGAAGTTACTGGTGTCATTCCCCCGCTAATCTCGGCTGGTCTTGGCGTAACGGCGCCGGTCCACGGTGGGGTGGCCGCACGGGCACGTCGGCGGCAGAGAGCGCGCTCCGCGCCCTGCGGTTCACGACGAGAGTGGCAGCGTGTTCGGGGGAGTGGAAGGCCACGCGGCGAGCTCCGGTGGCTTGGGCGGCGCTGGGTGGCGCCGTCAGCGCCGCGCCTCTCTCTGGCGGCCGCAAAGCCGCCGCTGGCGTCGGGGGGGGGGGGGGGGGGGGGGGGGGGGGGGGGGGGGGGGGGGGGGGGGGGGGGGGGGGCGTTCGTGCGGTGCAGGAACAAGGGGGAGGGGACGAGGAGCAAGGCGACACAGTGGCACTGGCGAGATCGACAACCATCTCTGAAGAAAACGACAGTAAGCCACTGAACTGTTCTCTGAATTTTCTGAACTTGACAATGACCATGCACTGCAGGTGCTCGACAGAATGATTTGGCGGGGGGGGGAATGATTAGGCAAGCAGAATTTTTTTTCTGGAGCTGGTACTTGGTGAGGTGACCACTCAATGCACCCAGAGGCTGCCTGATTTTACTTGGAATTTTTGGAAAAGGATTTGAATGAATTTCACCAAATTTGACAAATCTGGTCCAAACTTGCAGCAAGTGTAGTTTGAAAATTTTGAACTGAAGACCAGTGGATCTTCATGGATCTTGGTTGAGGGTTCAAAGGACTAGGAAGGGAAAAAGGTTTGGGGGCAAAAATCAAAGCAGAAAGTGTAGCTCCTTTGTAAATCACCAATGGCTAGAATAGAAGACAGAAATTTGTTTGAATAAGATTTAAATGGAAAATGGGGAACTTGCTGGATTTGATGCAAATCATGATCCAAAGGTGAGGGAAGGTTTAGGAGAGTGGATTTGCACTAAGGCCATGGCAAGAGAGAAATGTTGAAAGTGGCAAAGGATTTATCCAAAAGCCATAGTGCATTTTCAAAGAGATTTTCAAAAGGCATTTTTCCCAAGTGAAAAGCATTTTGGTTTGAGTCCAAATAAAAACAAGAACCTCCAAGATCAAAACAAGTCTTGGGTGAATCCAATTAAAACTCTTGCCACAAAAAAATATTTTGAAAGGGAGGGTTCTTTTGAAGAAAAATTTAAATCACCTCGGGGGGGGGGGGGGGGGGGGGGGGGGGGGGGGGGGGGGGGGGGGGGGGGGGGGGGGGGGGGGGGGGGGGGGGGGGGGGGGGGGGGGGGGGGGGGGGGGGGGGGGGGGGGGGGGGGGGGGGGGGGGGGGGGGGGGGGGGGGGGGGGGGGGGGGGGGGGGGGGGGGGGGGGGGGGGGGGGGGGGGGGGGGGGGGGGGGGGGGGGGGGGGGGGGGGGGGGGGGGGGGGGGGGGGGGGGGGGGGGGGGGGGGGGGGGGGGGGGGGGGGGGGGGGGGGGGGGGGGGGGGGGGGGGGGGGGGGGGGGGGGGGGGGGGGGGGGGGGGGGGGGGGGGGGGGGGGGGGGGGGGGGGGGGGGGGGGGGGGGGGGGGGGGGGGGGGGGGGGGGGGGGGGGGGGGGGGGGGGGGGGGGGGGGGGGGGGGGGGGGGGGGGGGGGGGGGGGGGGGGGGGGGGGGGGGGGGGGGGGGGGGGGGGGGGGGGGGGGGGGGGGGGGGGGGGGGGGGGGGGGGGGGGGGGGGGGGGGGGGGGGGGGGGGGGGGGGGGGGGGGGGGGGGGGGGGGGGGGGGGGGGGGGGGGGGGGGGGGGGGGGGGGGGGGGGGGGGGGGGGGGGGGGGGGGGGGGGGGGGGGGGGGGGGGGGGGGGGGGGGGGGGGGGGGGGGGGGGGGGGGGGGGGGGGGGGGGGGGGGGGGGGGGGGGGGGGGGGGGGGGGGGGGGGGGGGGGGGGGGGGGGGGGGGGGGGGGGGGGGGGGGGGGGGGGGGGGGGGGGGGGGGGGGGGGGGGGGGGGGGGGGGGGGGGGGGGGGGGGGGGGGGGGGGGGGGGGGGGGGGGGGGGGGGGGGGGGGGGGGGGGGGGGGGGGGGGGGGGGGGGGGGGGGGGGGGGGGGGGGGGGGGGGGGGGGGGGGGGGGGGGGGGGGGGGGGGGGGGGGGGGGGGGGGGGGGGGGGGGGGGGGGGGGGGGGGGGGGGGGGGGGGGGGGGGGGGGGGGGGGGGGGGGGGGGGGGGGGGGGGGGGGGGGGGGGGGGGGGGGGGGGGGGGGGGGGGGGGGGGGGGGGGGGGGGGGGGGGGGGGGGGGGGGGGGGGGGGGGGGGGGGGGGGGGGGGGGGGGGGGGGGGGGGGGGGGGGGGGGGGGGGGGGGGGGGGGGGGGGGGGGGGGGGGGGGGGGGGGGGGGGGGGGGGGGGGGGGGGGGGGGGGGGGGGGGGGGGGGGGGGGGGGGGGGGGGGGGGGGGGGGGGGGGGGGGGGGGGGGGGGGGGGGGGGGGGGGGGGGGGGGGGGGGGGGGGGGGGGGGGGGGGGGGGGGGGGGGGGGGGGGGGGGGGGGGGGGGGGGGGGGGGGGGGGGGGGGGGGGGGGGGGGGGGGGGGGGGGGGGGGGGGGGGGGGGGGGGGGGGGGGGGGGGGGGGGGGGGGGGGGGGGGGGGGGGGGGGGGGGGGGGGGGGGGGGGGGGGGGGGGGGGGGGGGGGGGGGGGGGGGGGGGGGGGGGGGGGGGGGGGGGGGGGGGGGGGGGGGGGGGGGGGGGGGGGGGGGGGGGGGGGGGGGGGGGGGGGGGGGGGGGGGGGGGGGGGGGGGGGGGGGGGGGGGGGGGGGGGGGGGGGGGGGGGGGGGGGGGGGGGGGGGGGGGGGGGGGGGGGGGGGGGGGGGGGGGGGGGGGGGGGGGGGGGGGGGGGGGGGGGGGGGGGGGGGGGGGGGGGGGGGGGGGGGGGGGGGGGGGGGGGGGGGGGGGGGGGGGGGGGGGGGGGGGGGGGGGGGGGGGGGGGGGGGGGGGGGGGGGGGGGGGGGGGGGGGGGGGGGGGGGGGGGGGGGGGGGGGGGGGGGGGGGGGGGGGGGGGGGGGGGGGGGGGGGGGGGGGGGGGGGGGGGGGGGGGGGGGGGGGGGGGGGGGGGGGGGGGGGGGGGGGGGGGGGGGGGGGGGGGGGGGGGGGGGGGGGGGGGGGGGGGGGGGGGGGGGGGGGGGGGGGGGGGGGGGGGGGGGGGGGGGGGGGGGGGGGGGGGGGGGGGGGGGGGGGGGGGGGGGGGGGGGGGGGGGGGGGGGGGGGGGGGGGGGGGGGGGGGGGGGGGGGGGGGGGGGGGGGGGGGGGGGGGGGGGGGGGGGGGGGGGGGGGGGGGGGGGGGGGGGGGGGGGGGGGGGGGGGGGGGGGGGGGGGGGGGGGGGGGGGGGGGGGGGGGGGGGGGGGGGGGGGGGGGGGGGGGGGGGGGGGGGGGGGGGGGGGGGGGGGGGGGGGGGGGGGGGGGGGGGGGGGGGGGGGGGGGGGGGGGGGGGGGGGGGGGGGGGGGGGGGGGGGGGGGGGGGGGGGGGGGGGGGGGGGGGGGGGGGGGGGGGGGGGGGGGGGGGGGGGGGGGGGGGGGGGGGGGGGGGGGGGGGGGGGGGGGGGGGGGGGGGGGGGGGGGGGGGGGGGGGGGGGGGGGGGGGGGGGGGGGGGGGGGGGGGGGGGGGGGGGGGGGGGGAAGGCTCCCCAGAGCTCGAGGGAGGGGAGGATGCCAAGATAACCCTCGCAGAGGGTGACGAAAGCCGACAGCAGCACCACCGTGTTCGGTGTGAGGTGGTGCGGCTGGAGTCGGTAGAAAGACAGGAACGAGTGGGGGAAGCCGCTCGCCGGCAGGCCAAAGCCACGGAGGAAGTGCGAGCGGAAGATGACGCGCTCGCCTTCCTCCGGCGCTGGCGAGATCTCGTCGGCGGGCGGCACGCGTGTCTTGATGTAGCCCGCGCCGGGTAGCCGCCGCGTGTCGCGGAGGAAGGTGAGATGGTCTTCATGGACGTTAGAGCCGTCCCAGTCGCCGGAGCGCTCCATGACGGCCCAAGCTCGACGAAGACGAACGACGATGACGAGCGCGCGAGCCCGCGGCGGAGCGGAGAGAGAGCTCAGGAAGAAGAAGCTCGAAGGCGACGGCGAGCCGCGGCAGCACTTCGATGGAGCGCGAGTGCGGTGGCGGCGAAGGAAAGGAAGAAGCAAGAGGAGACGAGGAAGAGGAGAGCGCGCGTGCCTTTGCCGCTCCTCTCCTCCACCGATTTATAGCCCCTGGCGGTGAAGCCGAGGGGGCGGGACGTGGGGTCGTGGGATTAACTGCGCCCACGTCCCCATGATCCCGCATTTACCGCGTGGTAAAGACACGTGGTAATGGCGCGTGGGATCCCAACCGCCCCGCCTCGACCGCAGCGGATCCGCGCGTGTGCCGAGGCCTGGTAGTGGCAGGCCCGGCCTGCAGCACGTCCTGTCATGCTCGGGGGCTGGCAGGCCGGTCTGGCTGGCTGACGCTGTGTGGCGTGCGAGCGGCGGGCGGCAAGCCTAGATGCCTAGCTAGCACGCCACCTGGTTCCCGCCTTGGCGGTTCAAAATTCATCAAGCGGCCGTCTGCCGCATCCGACTCCTAGTAGTCAGCATACCAGAAGACAGACAAGACAAGCAAACAAGACTACTCAGAGTAGGAAGTTGCAGGGGCACCCCGCCTTGTCAGTCGCGGCACCCCACCAGCTTTGGGGACTACTGTCGGAGTTATTGGCCATGGGTAGCCTCATCTGCCCCCCATGACATTTCAACACATCGGCCCCGACTGCGCCCCTCAAGCTTCAAAGCTCGGTTGCGGCCTTCTCGTAGCTGGCTGGCCCACGCGGCTGGCTGGCGGAAGGCGGAGGACCCCAGAAGACGGCCACGAGGAGGGCCGCCTCCTAGCAGGCGGCCCCAGGCGCCCTCAAAGTCTGCACCCTCTTAAGCACGACGAGACAGGGCGTGGCTACAGCAAAGCCTGCCACCCTTGAATCCAGGGCGGGTCATGGCCACAGTGCGCCGTACTAGCCAGAGATCTCCTACACGGCGCGGCACTGTGGCCCCTCCGCCCGTGGCATCACCCAAGTCAGAAGGGACCATGCTCCCACGACGGGCTGTCGGTACGGCCTGCAGGCGGCGGGCCCTACCTGCCCGTGAGAAACCAGAAGGCGGCCAGCCTCGGCCAGTCGGCCAGGTGGGAGGTTGGCACCCAGAGGGCGGCCCTCCCCCTTCCTAGGAGTTTGTGTGCCATTAACTAGAAGAGATGGGGAATGGCTACAGTGAACGCCCGCCAGGCGACGGGACTGTAGCCACGCCTCCCCCGACAAGGCAAGCATCATTAGAAGCACGGCTATAGTGATGAGCAGCCGGCAAGACCCGCAAGCGGCGGGCGTGGCCTATCGGCCAAGTACAAGACAGCCGGCGGGGCCCACCAGTCGGCGGGCCCCAGCAGCCAGCGGAGAAGCCGGCAATGAGAGACACTGACGGCCTGGGCCTACACCCGGCCAGTTTACCATTGTACCCCTGGGGGGTAGGCCTATATAAACCCCCCAGGGCACCCATGCAAAGGGTTCAGACCCTTAGACTACCCAACCACACACATAGAGAGAGGAGAGAGCAAGCCTTGCCCTTCTTCTTCCTCTAGCAAACAGCTCAAGGAGCAACTTGTAGCTACTTGTTGAGATAGTGACCATGAGGAGACCCCGCAGAGCAGGACTAGGGGTGTTATCTCCTAGGAGAGCCCCGAACCTGGGTAAAGTTCGCCGGCGTACATGTCTACGCCTCATCCCGCTTCCTGGCACCGGCGACGTCTTGCTATCCCCCACCATGATAAGCCACCCGTTGGCATATGTCGCACCAAAACCCCGACAGCCCCTACGGACTAAACCCTCCGTTCTATATAAACACCGGAGGGGCCTAGGGTTATATAAAGTCACCTTACAGAGGAAGGAATCTTCATGGGGGGGGGGGGGGGGGGGGGGGGGGGGGGGGGGGGGGGGGGGGGGGGGGGGGGGGGGGGGGGGGGGGGGGGGGGGGGGGGGGGGGGGGGGGGGGGGGGGGGGGGGGGGGGGGGGGGGGGGGGGGGGGGGGGGGGGGGGGGGGGGGGGGGGGGGGGGGGTATTTAGTATTTTATTTCTTTTCTTTTTCATGTTGTATTCATACACCTTTACACAAGTTTTCATACAACAGGAATTTAGAGATTGTTTTTACATCATAATGAGTTATTACATCATGGGGTGAAAGAACCGTGGACTAGTTTCAAGTGGATGTCCATCCACTTGAAACTAATCCGCGGTTCTTTCACCCAATGATATAATAATATCATCATCATCATCATATCATTAACAACTTAGCATCATAATACATCATTGTCATATAACACCTCCTCAATATCATCGTTTTCATCATTGACATCACATAACACCTCCTCAAGATCATCATTATCAACTCTAACACATTACCACATAATAAACATATTGTACCTCATAGGACCTATTACATTCGATTAAGACCTACTACATTTTCTAAGGTAAAATAGCAAAAAACAAGATAGCCCCTGACTCTCCATTATGGAGAATGGAGATTAGCCTGTCTCCAATTCTTGCCTTTCGCTGAATGTTACTTCCAAGAACCTCCTTGCGAATGTCCATACATTTCTTCCATTCTTTGATGAACATGTGTTCACGGGTTTTAGAAATCCGATATGCACAGGTGAGCTCCGTAGATTTACCTGGCAGTATGTTCAGAACTGAGAGGCGACCATGCAGAGACATCAGATGAGGCACACAATCCATCGGGAGTTTCTGTTGAAAAACATAATAATAACTTCGTAGTTAGCAATGATGTACTAGTTTTAGAAGTATGCAAAAGATGCACGGATGTCGTAATAGTAAAAAATCTTACCAGGGTATCTCCAGAGAAGTTACCGTGGTTCAACACATGCACTAGTGGCACGTATTCACCATAATTTGGAGGAGTTCGATAATAGTTATTGTAATTCTCAAGAAGAGTACAAAATGCGATCAGATGATTTTTCTCCTTATACGTTAATTCGGTGCCATCGGTGTAGTGGGTTTTATCTACCATCTTCCGCACAGTCTTTGAAGAATCAAAATAAGCTGTCAATGGAAATAAGCTATCAACTATTTTGAAATAAACAATATAAATTAGTTAATAACTATGTTTGAGAAACTCACATAGCGGTACAATCGGAAGCGTATCAACAAGGACCCAAATGTCCATATTGTCTTGCTCGATGTCAGGATCACCAAGATCCATGGTGACAATCATACCCTCATAAAAACCATACATTTTGCAAAGTGCTTCCCAATTTTGGCAACCAAAATGGGTTACGCTCTGAGCATTGCACAGATTTACTTCAAAATCCATATCATGATGGGTCCTTAGGTGTATTTTCTTTGTTTCGAAATTTTCATGGTCTTCAAAACCCATCCTCTCCAAGACATAGCGTCTTGCATGGCATGGGATAAGCTAGTCGAATTGTAAAATATGAAAATTAGACGTTGAAATAGTTGAAGTCATGCTTAATTACGAAAAAAACACTTGTCGTTGGGGGGGGGGGGGGGGGGGGGGGGGGGGGGGGGGGGGGGGGGGGGGGATCTTCGTCCAGCCGAACGAACCTGTCGCACATACCTCGATCGTCGTGGCACCAGCTACACTCCCCCGGGAGACTGTCGTCGTCCGAGTACGACATTTCCTACATTCATAATTCAAAGATTAAACTTGTACATATTCTAGCACAAGTCATGCCAGAATTCACGAAAAAATCCGGCATGACCTTTGCTAAAAAAGGACATATCGGGGGGGGGGGGGGGGGGGGGGGGGGGGGGGGGGGGGGGGGGGGGGGGGGGGGGGGGGGGGGGGGGGGGGGGGGGGGGGGGGGGGGGGGGGGGGGGGGGGGGGGGGGGGGGGGGGGGGGGGGGGGGGGGGGGGGGGGGGGGGGGGGGGGGGGGGGGGGGGGGGGGGGGGGGGGGGGGGGGGGGGGGGGGGGGGGGGGGGGGGGGGGGGGGGGGGGGGGGGGGGGGGGGGGGGGGGGGGGGGGGGGGGGGGGGGGGGGGGGGGGGGGGGGGGGGGGGGGGGGGGGGGGGGGGGGGGGGGGGGGGGGGGGGGGGGGGGGGGGGGGGGGGGGGGGGGGGGGGGGGGGGGGGGGGGGGGGGGGGGGGGGGGGGGGGGGGGGGGGGGGGGGGGGGGGGGGGGGGGGGGGGGGGGGGGGGGGGGGGGGGGGGGGGGGGGGGGGGGGGGGGGGGGGGGGGGGGGGGGGGGGGGGGGGGGGGGGGGGGGGGGGGGGGGGGGGGGGGGGGGGGGGGGGGGGGGGGGGGGGGGGGGGGGGGGGGGGGGGGGGGGGGGGGGGGGGGGGGGGGGGGGGGGGGGGGGGGGGGGGGGGGGGGGGGGGGGGGGGGGGGGGGGGGGGGGGGGGGGGGGGGGGGGGGGGGGGGGGGGGGGGGGGGGGGGGGGGGGGGGGGGGGGGGGGGGGGGGGGGGGGGGGGGGGGGGGGGGGGGGGGGGGGGGGGGGGGGGGGGGGGGGGGGGGGGGGGGGGGGGGGGGGGGGGGGGGGGGGGGGGGGGGGGGGGGGGGGGGGGGGGGGGGGGGGGGGGGGGGGGGGGGGGGGGGGGGGGGGGGGGGGGGGGGGGGGGGGGGGGGGGGGGGGGGGGGGGGGGGGGGGGGGGGGGGGGGGGGGGGGGGGGGGGGGGGGGGGGGGGGGGGGGGGGGGGGGGGGGGGGGGGGGGGGGGGGAAGGAGTTAGGGGAACAGGGGGGAGAGAGGGGGGAAAGGAGGACTTAGTAAAATTTTGAGGTGGTTAAGTCGAACCAGCAGTAGCGCTGTTTCGGAAAAGCGCTATAGCTAAATTAGCTATAGCGCGTTTTAGCAAAACACGCTACTGCTAAGGAAGCAGTTATTTCTTTTGTTTATCCTTACATTTTCTTTTTTTTCATTTCTCTGTTTCCTACTTCTTTCATTTTCATTTACTTTTTTTTTCATTTTTATTTTCGTTCTTAGCAGTAGCGCTCTACGCAGGGAACGCGCTGCAACAACGACCATGGTGGTAGCGCGCTTTGTGCGGAACCGCTACTACTATTCCTAGCCTACCGCCAACACGGTGGGATTTATAGTGGTAGCGTTGTTTGCTGCTCACGCGCTACTGCTATAGTTGTAGCTATAGCGCGCTTTCCTGGAACGTGCTACTACAAAGTAGCAGTAGCGCCCTATTTTAACCAGCGCTACTGCTATACCTCTGTGTATAGGCTTTTCCCTAGTAGTGCATGTTCCCATGACTATGAGATTATGCAACTCCCGAATACCGGAGGAACACTTAGTGTGCTATCAAACGTCCCAACATAACTGGGTGATTATAAAGATGCTCTGCAGGTGTCTCCGATGGTGTTTGTTGAGTTGGCATAGATCGAGATTGGGATTTGTCACTCCGAGTATCGGAGAGGTATCTCTAGGCCCTCTCGGTAATGCACATCACTATAAGCCTTGCAAGCATTGTGACTAATGAGTTAGTTTCGGGATGATGCATCACGGAACGAGTAAAGAGACTTGCCGGTAACGAGATTGAACTAGGTATTGAGATACCGACGATCGAATCTTAGGCAAGTAACATACCGATGACAAAGGGAACAACGTATGTTGTTATGCGGTTTGACCGATAAAGATCTTCGTAGAATATGTAGGAACCAATATGAGTATCCAGGTTCCGCTATTGGTTATTGACCGAAGATGAGTCTCGGTCATGTCTACATAGTTCTCGAACCCGTAGGGTCCGCACGCTTAACGTTCGGTGATGACCGGTATTATGAGTTTATGTGTTTTGATGTACCGAAGGTAGTTCGGAGTCCCGGATATGATCACGGACATGACGAGGAGTCTCGAAATGGTCGAGACATAAAGATCGATATATTGGATAACTATGTTTGGACATCGGAATGGTTTCGAGAAAGTTCGGGCATATACCGAAGTACCGGGGGGTTACCGGAACCCCCGGGGAGTATATGGGCCCTAATGGGCTTTAGTGGAGAGAGAGAGGGGCAGCCAGGGCAGGCCGCGCGCCCCCTCCCCCTTTGGTCCGAATTGGACTAGGAAGGGGCGGGGGCGGCGCCCCCCTTTCCTTCCTCCCTCTCTCCCCCTTCCTTCTCTCCTAGTCCAACTAGGGAAGGGGAAAATCGTACT
>JAAAWM010007909.1:0-10845 GCA_036873465.1 Thinopyrum obtusiflorum
ACATCTTTGTACTACCGGGATGAATAGACAAAGGCGTATTGTGAGCTTCTTTCATAACCTTTTTAGTCTGATCCAGGTTTTTCCTTGAACATGGTACCACTAGGAGGCCTTTGAAGTACAAGGCGCCATCATCGGCGATAGTGAAGAATGAGGGCTTTCCTTCTGCGAGATGGCGTTTAATCTTTTGGACTTCAGAGTCATAACCTTGAATAGTCTTTATACCGTCTACGAGATCTGGTACGACAACCAGGGTATTTAGAGAACCCTTGGTAACAACACGAAGATTCATCTTTTGGAACTCTGGGGAGGGGGAGTGAGTGCACCAGGAGGAACAATATGAAGGTTCAGCTTTCTAAATTCTTCGACAAGCGAGGACTGAACTTTGTGAACCTGGAGGTGGTTGCAGTAAGACTTGCGGCTCAAGGCATCATCCATTACATTAGCCTTGCCTGGGGTATAGGATATATCCACGTCAAAGTCTGCAACAGTCTCCATTCATCTTTGCTGGTGGAGGTTCAGGTCTGGTTGAGTAAAAAAATACTTCAGACTTTGGTGGTCGGCGAAGATCTCGCAATAATTACCGAGAAGGTAATGTCGCCACTGCTTCAGAGCATGAATGACAGCAGCAAGCTCGAGGTCGTGAACTGGGTAGTTTTCTTCATGAGGGCGCAGTTGACGAGAGGCATAAGCAATCACTTTGCGCTCTTGCATTAGGACACAACCTAATCCTTGACGGGAAGCATCACAGTAAATGATGAAGTCCTTCTTAGTATCAGGTGGAGCAAGCACTGGGGCAGAAGTCAACTTGTCTTTGAGCGCCTGGGAACTTTCCTGACACTTGTCTGTCCATTGGAACTTGATGCCCTTATGCAACAGGTTAGTCAAAGGCCTGGCTATCTTGGAGAAGTTCTCGACGAATCGATGGCAATAGCTGGCGAGACCGAGAAAACTTCGGACTTGCTTGACATTCTTTGGAGGAGTCCAATCGAGAATAGCCTGGACTCGTTCAGGGTTGATGGATGTACCATCATTGGAGATGACATGCCCGAGATAGGTTACTTCGGGAAGCCAGAATTCACACTTGGAATACTTAGCGAAGAGTTGATGCTCTCGAAGCTTTTCCAACACAAGGCGAAGATGTTCCCTCCATTTTTGTATACAAGGCCACAAACTTGGATTACAGGTACCGATGTAAAATTTAATGTCTGCTTTACAAGTCAACTTTTCTTCTTGTTTACTAGGATCATTAATACTCCGCATGCATGCAAAGAAACTGAGTGGAGGAAGTAGTTGACCGTCATTATGACTGCATGCATGCAAGTATTAAACAGGTTGTTAGTACGAGGAAATAGCATTTACTTTGCCTCGATTACTGTTGTGGGTTTGTCATGGCAGATGTCCTTGTGAAAGGACTTAGTCGTGGAGCCATCACAACGGGTTAGCTTAAAGGGGTTAAACCGGACAAGGGGACATGGGGAGTTTATACTAGTTCGGCCCCTTCAGTGAAGGTAAAAGCCTACGTCTAGTTGTGATTGGTATTGCTAGGGTTTCAAAGGCCAGGGAGAAAATCCGCTTTGTCTGGCTCTCAAGTTGTTGTCTGTCGTCCCTAAACCGCTGCCGGGTCGTCCCTTTATATACATAGGTTGACGCCCGCCAGTTTACACAGTCCCGAAGCCGGATCATAAACGTGTCCGGTTCAGTCTCTATCCTTCCTATCTTACAATGCAAGTTACATAACAAGGTCGGTTTACATCTACAGTCCTTAACTCGCCTCTGGGCCTTGGCCCTTCATAAAGCGCCATCATCCTTACGTCTTCATGGGCTTCTAATCTTCATAAGGTTAATCCGGCTACCCCTGGCCGGTTTACGTCCAGTAGTAATATCCCCAACATTAGGCCCCAGATTGGTTTGAACTTGTTCATGTCAATCTTCAATACTTAGAAAAATTCCTCCCTTGCATCTTTTTCTTGCTTCATATTAGACCACCAGAATCTCTAACGGATGTCTTGGTACATCTTTGTACTACCGGGATGAATAGACAAAGGCGTATTGTGAGCTTCTTTCATAACCTTTTTAGTCTGATCCAGGTTTTTCCTTGAACATGGTACCACTAGGGGGGGGGGGGGGGGGGGGGGGGGGGGGGGGGGGGGGGGGGGGGGGGGGGGGGGGGGGGGGGGGGGGGGGGGGGGGGGGGGGGGGGGGGGGGGGGGGGGGGGGGGGGGGGGGGGGGGGGGGGGGGGGGGGGGGGGGGGGGGGGGGGGGGGGGGGGGGGGGGGGGGGGGGGGGGGGGGGGGGGGGGGGGGGGGGGGGGGGGGGGGGGGGGGGGGGGGGGGGGGGGGGGGGGGGGGGGGGGGGGGGGGGGGGGGGGGGGGGGGGGGGGGGGGGGGGGGGGGGGGGGGGGGGGGGGGGGGGGGGGGGGGGGGGGGGGGGGGGGGGGGGGGGGGGGGGGGGGGGGGGGGGGGGGGGGGGGGGGGGGGGGGGGGGGGGGGGGGGGGGGGGGGGGGGGGGGGGGGGGGGGGGGGGGGGGGGGGGGGGGGGGGGGGGGGGGGGGGGGGGGGGGGGGGGGGGGGGGGGGGGGGGGGGGGGGGGGGGGGGGGGGGGGGGGGGGGGGGGGGGGGGGGGGGGGGGGGGGGGGGGGGGGGGGGGGGGGGGGGGGGGGGGGGGGGGGGGGGGGGGGGGGGGGGGGGGGGGGGGGGGGGGGGGGGGGGGGGGGGGGGGGGGGGGGGGGGGGGGGGGGGGGGGGGGGGGGGGGGGGGGGGGGGGGGGGGGGGGGGGGGGGGGGGGGGGGGGGGGGGGGGGGGGGGGGGGGGGGGGGGGGGGGGGGGGGGGGGGGGGGGGGGGGGGGGGGGGGGGGGGGGGGGGGGGGGGGGGGGGGGGGGGGGGGGGGGGGGGGGGGGGGGGGGGGGGGGGGGGGGGGGGGGGGGGGGGGGGGGGGGGGGGGGGGGGGGGGGGGGGGGGGGGGGGGGGGGGGGGGGGGGGGGGGGGGGGGGGGGGGGGGGGGGGGGGGGGGGGGGGGGGGGGGGGGGGGGGGGGGGGGGGGGGGGGGGGGGGGGGGGGGGGGGGGGGGGGGGGGGGGGGGGGGGGGGGGGGGGGGGGGGGGGGGGGGGGGGGGGGGGGGGGGGGGGGGGGGGGGGGGGGGGGGGGGGGGGGGGGGGGGGGGGGGGGGGGGGGGGGGGGGGGGGGGGGGGGGGGGGGGGGGGGGGGGGGGGGGGGGGGGGGGGGGGGGGGGGGGGGGGGGGGGGGGGGGGGGGGGGGGGGGGGGGGGGGGGGGGGGGGGGGGGGGGGGGGGGGGGGGGGGGGGGGGGGGGGGGGGGGGGGGGGGGGGGGGGGGGGGGGGGGGGGGGGGGGGGGGGGGGGGGGGGGGGGGGGGGGGGGGGGGGGGGGGGGGGGGGGGGGGGGGGGGGGGGGGGGGGGGGGGGGGGGGGGGGGGGGGGGGGGGGGGGGGGGGGGGGGGGGGGGGGGGGGGGGGGGGGGGGGGGGGGGGGGGGGGGGGGGGGGGGGGGGGGGGGGGGGGGGGGGGGGGGGGGGGGGGGGGGGGGGGGGGGGGGGGGGGGGGGGGGGGGGGGGGGGGGGGGGGGGGGGGGGGGGGGGGGGGGGGGGGGGGGGGGGGGGGGGGGGGGGGGGGGGGGGGGGGGGGGGGGGGGGGGGGGGGGGGGGGGGGGGGGGGGGGGGGGGGGGGGGGGGGGGGGGGGGGGGGGGGGGGGGGGGGGGGGGGGGGGGGGGGGGGGGGGGGGGGGGGGGGGGGGGGGGGGGGGGGGGGGGGGGGGGGGGGGGGGGGGGGGGGGGGGGGGGGGGGGGGGGGGGGGGGGGGGGGGGGGGGGGGGGGGGGGGGGGGGGGGGGGGGGGGGGGGGGGGGGGGGGGGGGGGGGGGGGGGGGGGGGGGGGGGGGGGGGGGGGGGGGGGGGGGGGGGGGGGGGGGGGGGGGGGGGGGGGGGGGGGGGGGGGGGGGGGGGGGGGGGGGGGGGGGGGGGGGGGGGGGGGGGGGGGGGGGGGGGGGGGGGGGGGGGGGGGGGGGGGGGGGGGGGGGGGGGGGGGGGGGGGGGGGGGGGGGGGGGGGGGGGGGGGGGGGGGGGGGGGGGGGGGGGGGGGGGGGGGGGGGGGGGGGGGGGGGGGGGGGGGGGGGGGGGGGGGGGGGGGGGGGGGGGGGGGGGGGGGGGGGGGGGGGGGGGGGGGGGGGGGGGGGGGGGGGGGGGGGGGGGGGGGGGGGGGGGGGGGGGGGGGGGGGGGGGGGGGGGGGGGGGGGGGGGGGGGGGGGGGGGGGGGGGGGGGGGGGGGGGGGGGGGGGGGGGGGGGGGGGGGGGGGGGGGGGGGGGGGGGGGGGGGGGGGGGGGGGGGGGGGGGGGGGGGGGGGGGGGGGGGGGGGGGGGGGGGGGGGGGGGGGGGGGGGGGGGGGGGGGGGGGGGGGGGGGGGGGGGGGGGGGGGGGGGGGGGGGGGGGGGGGGGGGGGGGGGGGGGGGGGGGGGGGGGGGGGGGGGGGGGGGGGGGGGGGGGGGGGGGGGGGGGGGGGGGGGGGGGGGGGGGGGGGGGGGGGGGGGGGGGGGGGGGGGGGGGGGGGGGGGGGGGGGGGGGGGGGGGGGGGGGGGGGGGGGGGGGGGGGGGGGGGGGGGGGGGGGGGGGGGGGGGGGGGGGGGGGGGGGGGGGGGGGGGGGGGGGGGGGGGGGGGGGGGGGGGGGGGGGGGGGGGGGGGGGGGGGGGGGGGGGGGGGGGGGGGGGGGGGGGGGGGGGGGGGGGGGGGGGGGGGGGGGGGGGGGGGGGGGGGGGGGGGGGGGGGGGGGGGGGGGGGGGGGGGGGGGGGGGGGGGGGGGGGGGGGGGGGGGGGGGGGGGGGGGGGGGGGGGGGGGGGGGGGGGGGGGGGGGGGGGGGGGGGGGGGGGGGGGGGGGGGGGGGGGGGGGGGGGGGGGGGGGGGGGGGGGGGGGGGGGGGGGGGGGGGGGGGGGGGGGGGGGGGGGGGGGGGGGGGGGGGGGGGGGGGGGGGGGGGGGGGGGGGGGGGGGGGGGGGGGGGGGGGGGGGGGGGGGGGGGGGGGGGGGGGGGGGGGGGGGGGGGGGGGGGGGGGGGGGGGGGGGGGGGGGGGGGGGGGGGGGGGGGGGGGGGGGGGGGGGGGGGGGGGGGGGGGGGGGGGGGGGGGGGGGGGGGGGGGGGGGGGGGGGGGGGGGGGGGGGGGGGGGGGGGGGGGGGGGGGGGGGGGGGGGGGGGGGGGGGGGGGGGGGGGGGGGGGGGGGGGGGGGGGGGGGGGGGGGGGGGGGGGGGGGGGGGGGGGGGGGGGGGGGGGGGGGGGGGGGGGGGGGGGGGGGGGGGGGGGGGGGGGGGGGGGGGGGGGGGGGGGGGGGGGGGGGGGGGGGGGGGGGGGGGGGGGGGGGGGGGGGGGGGGGGGGGGGGGGGGGGGGGGGGGGGGGGGGGGGGGGGGGGGGGGGGGGGGGGGGGGGGGGGGGGGGGGGGGGGGGGGGGGGGGGGGGGGGGGGGGGGGGGGGGGGGGGGGGGGGGGGGGGGGGGGGGGGGGGGGGGGGGGGGGGGGGGGGGGGGGGGGGGGGGGGGGGGGGGGGGGGGGGGGGGGGGGGGGGGGGGGGGGGGGGGGGGGGGGGGGGGGGGGGGGGGGGGGGGGGGGGGGGGGGGGGGGGGGGGGGGGGGGGGGGGGGGGGGGGGGGGGGGGGGGGGGGGGGGGGGGGGGGGGGGGGGGGGGGGGGGGGGGGGGGGGGGGGGGGGGGGGGGGGGGGGGGGGGGGGGGGGGGGGGGGGGGGGGGGGGGGGGGGGGGGGGGGGGGGGGGGGGGGGGGGGGGGGGGGGGGGGGGGGGGGGGGGGGGGGGGGGGGGGGGGGGGGGGGGGGGGGGGGGGGAGACTTGGAAATTTCATATATTAGACACCGAGTTGGGTCCGATGTCTTGAGGATGGAGCTGGAAACTGGCAAGCACGTCCCGGAAAAACTTTGACCCAGGCGGTTTGAAACCACGGCCTATATGGTCAACAAATACCACTACCTCGCCCTGTTTAGGGGTAGGGGGATTCTCCGTTCCTGGAACTCGCCACTGGATCTCATTCTTTTTGGGCAAAGTACCAATCTTGACCATTCCGTTCAACTGTTCTTCGGTAACCCAGGAAGGAGCCCAGTTGCAAGCATAAAACTATTTGGCCATTGCAAACGAAAGGCTGAAAGGAAATACTGGTTTACAAATCATTCGTGGTGATACATAAGATGCGACGGAACAAAGATATACAAGTATGTAAATTGTACAAACCGGAGGCTAATACTATAATGAATGACAAGGCAATATCAGAACAAAGGAATGCACGTGTTGTTAAACTGAAGTATAACAGCGGAGGTAAAAGGCTTGCCCAGTTCACTAGAAGGCTAATGGTATATGATAGGTTGTTTTTACAAAGGTAAACCGTCTATATGGTAAAGAGGATACAGATCTAAGGTGGAAAGGGCTAAGTAAGGTAAAACAGATTTCACAGTTTAGCATGGGAATTTCAGATCTGCCGTGTGTTGGATAATCAAAATATATTTTGGTCTAATCTCAAGCGCTCAAAAGGTTCAGTAAGTTCAGGTGAGTTTGATATCAAGCAGATGCCTTAACAAGAAGAAATGAGTTTAAACTACGAAAGGCGCTGAAAACAATCAGATCTAACTGGCGACTGAAGGAGGAACAACTTTAAGCTATGAAGAACACTGAACCCTAATGGTGGATCTGGGGTGAGGAGAAGAAGAACTTACTGGTACAGGAGGAAGCAGCGGAGGATCACCGCATTTCTCTGGTGCGATCAGGTCGATGCAGCAGCCTTTGTCGAAGCAGAGGTAAAGCTCGGTGATGGCGGTGGCGCTCAGGGGCAGAGATGTCACGAGGAGGAAGAAGAAGTGAAGGAGACGAAGGGGGAAAAGGAGAAGGACCCATGGTCCTATTTATAAGGTGAAGCGATAAAGTGACAAGTGCGGGAATCGAGGAGCTCAAAAATGGATAGTTAATAAGGGTGTCGCCTCGATGGTTGGATATACATTAATGAAGGGAATCTTCGGCTTCAACGAATAGATGATGCCAGGGCAGTTTACTACAGAGTTAAAGGATGACATCACAGCGGTTTACCAGATTTATATGAAGATGACAGGGCAAGAATTTTTCTAAGTATTGAAGATTGACATGAACAAGTTCAAATCAATCTGGGGCCTAATGTTGGGGATATGATTACTGGAGGTAAACCGGCTAGGAGTGGCCGGGTTAGCTCCACGAGGATAGAAGCCCATGAAGACGTGAAGGTGGTGGCGCTTTACGAAGGCCCAAGGCCCAAAGGCGGGTTAAAGCCTGTAGATGTAAACCGACGCTATCATGTAACTTGTATTGTAAGTTAGAGGAATAGAGACCGAACCGGACACATTTATGTTCCGGCCTCAGGACTCTGTAAACCGGCGGGCTTCGACCTATGTATATAAAGGGACGACCCGGCCGCGGTTTGAGGACGAGAAACAACAACTCGAGAGCCAGGCAAAGCGGATTCGCTCCCTGGTCATCGAAACCCTAGCAATACCAATCACAACTAGACGTAGGCTTTTACCTTCATCAAAGGGGGCGAAATAGTATAAAACCTCTCGTGTCCCCTTGTCCGGTTTAACCCCTTTAAGCTAACCCGTAGCGATGGCTCCACGACTAAGTCCTTTCACGAGGACATCTGCCGTGACAAACCCATGATAGGCCCCATCTTTGGAGGCATCTATGCTTCACGCCTACCGAAACCCTGCACCAGCCATGGAGCCAGAGCCGGAACCACAAGTTGATCCTTCACGACAGTCTAATTACTAGTGGGATCCGGAGCTGATTGCCAGCCAGTGGCAATCGGAGTCTTCTTCTTCTTCTCAGTACGACTCCAACTATTACTATGGATATCCGCCAGGCCAGCCGTGGCCATAGACCAACTTAGGCCAAAAGCCTAAGCTTGGGGGAGTACGTATTTCCCACTGACATTACACTTATGTTCACACCGACATTACACTTATGTTCACACACTCATTGCTAGATGGCGGTGCTCATACTTTTTCATTGTATCATCCATGCTAGTTTATTTCCCTCTTTATGCTTTCTTCTTGTGTGTTTAATAAACCTTAAGAAAAACCAAAAAAAAATAGTTGTAGCTTTTAATTAGTTTACTTTCCATGCTTGTAGTAGTAACTAAAAAGAAAACCCAGAAATATTTCCTGTTCTTCTTTTTGCTTGTTGGGTTTCCTATGTAAATAGTTTTATTCCTTTTCTTTTCTTTGGGGTCGATAGGAGAAGACCGTAATTAAATTGTTGAAGTGGCTCTTATATGCATAATTGTTGATCTGATAGAAATAGCCCATATTGCCTTGTCTTCTCTTGTTTATTGAATGCTTGCAGATTCCAGCTTAGTCCAATGCACGTGCACTATTATTATTATTCACATCGTTCGGTCATGTAAGTGAAAGGCAATAATGATGATTATATGATGGACTAGCTGAGATGAGAAAAGCTGGTATGAACTCGGCCTCTTTTGTTTTTGTAAATATGATTAGTTTACCGTTCCTAATTCAGCCTATTATGAATAAACATATTTGCAATGACAACTAGAGATCATAGTTCTTGTGCCATGCTTGATTAGCTATGAGTTAGGGGGGGGGGGGCTATTAAAATGGTTATGATGTGGTATGATAGGGTGGTATCCTCCTCTGAATGATTTAAGTGACTTGACTTGGCGCATGTTCACGCATGTAGTTGAAACAAAATGAACATAGCCTTCACGATATTTATGTTCATGGTGGATTATATCCTACTCATGCTTGAATTCAGTGTTGACTAATTTTAATGCATGTTCATGACTATTGTCGCTCACTAGCTGGTCGCTTCCTAGTCTTTTGCTAGCATTCACCTGTACTAAGCGGGAATACTGCTTGTGCATCCAATTCCTTAAACCCCAAAGTTATTCCATATGAGTCCAGTATACCTACCTATATACGGTATCTACCCGGGGGGGGGGGGGGGGGGGGGGGGGGGGGGGGGGGGGGGGGGGGGGGGGGGGGGGGGGGGGGGGGGGGGGGGGGGGGGGGGGGGGGGGGGGGGGGGGGGGGGGGGGGGGGGGGGGGGGGGGGGGGGGGGGGGGGGGGGGGGGGGGGGGGGGGGGGGGGGGGGGGGGGGGGGGGGGGGGGGGGGGGGGGGGGGGGGGGGGGGGGGGGGGGGGGGGGGGGGGGGGGGGGGGGGGGGGGGGGGGGGGGGGGGGGGGGGGGGGGGGGGGGGGGGGGGGGGGGGGGGGGGGGGGGGGGGGGGGGGGGGGGGGGGGGGGGGGGGGGGGGGGGGGGGGGGGGGGGGGGGGGGGGGGGGGGGGGGGGGGGGGGGGGGGGGGGGGGGGGGGGGGGGGGGGGGGGGGGGGGGGGGGGGGGGGGGGGGGGGGGGGGGGGGGGGGGGGGGGGGGGGGGGGGGGGGGGGGGGGGGGGGGGGGGGGGGGGGGGGGGGGGGGGGGGGGGGGGGGGGGGGGGGGGGGGGGGGGGGGGGGGGGGGGGGGGGGGGGGGGGGGGGGGGGGGGGGGGGGGGGGGGGGGGGGGGGGGGGGGGGGGGGGGGGGGGGGGGGGGGGGGGGGGGGGGGGGGGGGGGGGGGGGGGGGGGGGGGGGGGGGGGGGGGGGGGGGGGGGGGGGGGGGGGGGGGGGGGGGGGGGGGGGGGGGGGGGGGGGGGGGGGGGGGGGGGGGGGGGGGGGGGGGGGGGGGGGGGGGGGGGGGGGGGGGGGGGGGGGGGGGGGGGGGGGGGGGGGGGGGGGGGGGGGGGGGGGGGGGGGGGGGGGGGGGGGGGGGGGGGGGGGGGGGGGGGGGGGGGGGGGGGGGGGGGGGGGGGGGGGGGGGGGGGGGGGGGGGGGGGGGGGGGGGGGGGGGGGGGGGGGGGGGGGGGGGGGGGGGGGGGGGGGGGGGGGGGGGGGGGGGGGGGGGGGGGGGGGGGGGGGGGGGGGGGGGGGGGGGGGGGGGGGGGGGGGGGGGGGGGGGGGGGGGGGGGGGGGGGGGGGGGGGGGGGGGGGGGGGGGGGGGGGGGGGGGGGGGGGGGGGGGGGGGGGGGGGGGGGGGGGGGGGGGGGGGGGGGGGGGGGGGGGGGGGGGGGGGGGGGGGGGGGGGGGGGGGGGGGGGGGGGGGGGGGGGGGGGGGGGGGGGGGGGGGGGGGGGGGGGGGGGGGGGGGGGGGGCGAAGACAAAGTGAAGACGTAGTATTCATTTCGTTGTTCTTGTTTCATTCATTGGTATAAATTTAGCAACAATATAATTAGCATAATGAGCATTCCAAGGAGCATTATGAGAAGCATTTATGATAGCTAGTTGTTCATCACAGAAGCTATCATCAATAGGTAGTGGGTCATCAAGAATATTTTCTAACCTAGACAAGTTATCAGCTACGGGATTCTCAACTCCTTTCCTATCAGTAATATGCAAGATAAATTCTTGTAGCAAGAGAACCCACCTAATGAGTCTAGGTTTAGCATCTTTCTTTTCCATAAGATATTTAATAGCAGCATGATCGGTGTGAACAATTACTTTAGAATCAACAATGTAAGATCTGAATATATCACACGCAAACACAACTGCTAAAAATTCCTTTTTAGTAGTAGCATACTTTCTTTGGGCACTGTCTAGAGTTTTACTAGCATAATGGATAACATTTAATTTCTTATCAACTCTTTGTCCTAGAACAGCAACAACAGCATAATCACTAGCATCACACATAATTTCAAAAGGCAAGTTCCAATCAGGTGGTTGAACAATAGGTGCAGAAGTTAAGGCTTTCTTAAGTGTTTCAAAGGGTTCTACACAATCATTATCAAAAACAAATGGAACATCTTTTTGCAAAAGATTGGTAAGAGGCCTAGAAA
>JAAAWM010007910.1:0-10848 GCA_036873465.1 Thinopyrum obtusiflorum
GGTAGCACTGAGCACACAACAAACCCTAATGACAGTCCTGCCTAATGAGTAATAAATCAATTAGAAAATGGGTGATGAGGAGTGGCTGCTGAGTGTTGAGGACTTATCTCAGGATAAATCAGGTTGGCTTAGTGGGTGCTGCACGCCTGAGCCCTGAACGGACTGGGAAGGTAGGCATGACGGCGCGCCTGGGCAGCGGTGACGCTGTTGGGCGAGCGGCTCCTGACCTCCTGTTAGTCCGGCGTCTCCTCCTAGAGTCATGCTGTCCGGGGACGGCAAGTCACCGGCGAGGCAGGCGGCTGGGGGCGAGTAGAGATCGGAAGCGCGCAGCAGAACAGAGGGGAATCGGGGCCTGGGATGACCCAAAATCCCAGGGTGGGCCGGCCCACCGTGGGCACCCTGTAGAGATACACACCCGAGCGGTGAACATGCATTTTTGAAACTAATTTAGGAACATTTAGCTGACCAATTAAACGAATCTGTTTTAATAATATCAGATTCGTATTTGAACAACTAAGCTTGTTTAGCTTGATGGGTCGAGCAGTGCTATTATGACACGAAGCACGTATTCTGATCGTATAGTGATCATAAAAGGGGGAAACCGGAGAAATGATATTTAGCACCCATTGTTTGCTTCGAACTAAGAACTAAATTCTAAGAGCTGAAAAGAAAGTAGAGTAACCAAGTTAAGATCTATTTTCTGGTTGAGATCAAAAAGTTGAGGAGATATGAAGTACCACCTCTCTTGTGGCGCCGTATAGGCATCGGGGGTGCGATGGCTGTCGGTGGCGTTGAAGCAGATCTGCGATGGTAGACGGGTGCATCGGGGGATAAGTCATGTTGCGGTGGAAGAGAAGGTCGTGTGAGCGGCCCCAGCAAAGAGGACGACGGCGCCGATGAAGCAAGAGGACGTGATGCAAGGCTCTTGGTCCGTCGTCGTGGATGAGAAACATCCATCTCTAGCAGTGGACGACGCGGTCTTGGTAGGCGCTCCGGCATGGTGGAGGACGGTGGTGATGGATGTGGTGGAGGACGGCGGCGATGGATGTGGTGGAGGACGGCGGCGATGGATGGGGTGGCGGACGGAGGCCGGTGTGGGGATGGTGTTCTAGCACGGACGGTGTATGAATGGGAAAATGGAGGAAGAGGTACGGGGAACCATGTTTTTGGGACACGCCTGTCTGAAATATGGGAAAGTTATGAACTTAGCCCCCGTTTAAAATTTGGACGTCTCGTCGGTTGGGGATACGACGGTAATCTCGCATCTCGCCAATATTTGCCCAGAGCGATTTTGGGCGAGGAGAGGGTGGTTGGCATCCATGGTTGGCGCCCACGGTGTATGAACGAGGCTGACAGGTAGGGCGGTTGTGTCACGTCTGAGTGAAGTTACAAACCTGCCCCTATTGAAAATATTTGCCTACATCGATTTTGGCCGAGTCGAGTTTGTTTTGCCGCCCACCATGTATGAATGGGGAAATGGAGGGAGAAACAGAGGTCTTTCGGACGAGCTTGAATCAAATGTGTTTTGCCGCCCATGTTTGGCACCCACCGTGTTGGAATGGGCTCAGAGGCGGTCGTGTCACGTCTAATTGAAGTTACTATCCTACCCCTATTTAGAGCAGTGTAAATCGGGTCGATGGATTGTCCGTGTAATGGGTAGACAGTAATTTCCATCTCCCAAACACTTGGCTTCGGGCAGCCGACGTGGGAGTGGACATTTTGCCGCTTCTTTCGAATTTTGGGACAATAAGCATCAACGTTTACCCTGGCAACTAAATTCGAATCCATTTTGTATTCCTATACGAATCTTTATAAATCATTCTATGTGTTTTTATATATCTTCAAAAGGACGACAAAGATGTATTCCACTGTCATATATGAATATGGTTTACAAATGCCGATACTCAAATTCAGAAGCTAGAATCCAGTTTAAGGTGAATTCGAATATTTGGAACACTTCATGTCCAACTCAAATGTCACACGAAGCATAATGTGTACTCCCATTTAGATATGTACACAAGCGATGTATCAAGATTCAAATACCGAGTCAATCAACTAAGAATGTATAGAACTAACAGACATATAAACACTTATAGAGTATATGGATCAATAATATCAACTAACATACATAAGCCAGGCCGCTGTACTTTTCTTTGCTACAACAGCATCCTTTTTTTAGCCAAGCTACTACAGCATCTTGGCCCTTTCCGATGCGTGCCACTTATGGTCCATCTATACTACTATTACTGCTGAATGCACATTCAGCCCGATTGGCATATTTGTAGGTCTGGCACAGCAATCAAAATGAAATGTCTCCAACTCTTATCAATTAATACAGACTTGTGCTCAAATAAAATTACAAACCAAAAAAAAAACAATTATTACATGATCTCTAAAACAAATGGTTTGATTGATTACATGAACAAACAACACAAAGGTTATTCAACGATGGAAAGAACATTTCACCTATGATTTACCAAGTGGGAATTTAATTTCCTTTTTTCCTTCAGGACCTTAACAATGTGGTCAGTCTCAGCTTGCTTTGTTTTGAAATCCACCAAATATTTAATGGTTGTCTTGAGTACTGCTACTGATTGTGCTGTTTGCTTCCTCAACATGTCAACTTCATCTCTAAGTGCAGAAGCAAAATCTCTTTCTACCACTAGTTTAGCCTCTAGAGCATCAGCAGTTGGCAATTCATAATGCACGATTGGGCCGGCGCCACTGTTGTGGGATGATACAACATCCATGGGGACCTCGCTCTTTGATCTTGGGCTAACCTGTTTTGCCATTAAAGTTCCGATTGGATTCAGAAAAGTTGAAGTTAGCAAAACATCTCAACTGGGAGTTATAACAGCAAACCAGTTAAACAAACAAGGAATTAAAGAGTTTCAATTCGATGCTGAAAAGTAGTTATTAACATCATTGTAACCCGTTGTTGCAGCAGTAAAGCAGTTAAACAAACAAGTAGCTATTTAAGTTCAGGCAAACAGGTAATTCTTAACAGTAAGTATCAAACACATAGATAGGCACAGTCTATAATAGGATTAACAGGATGTGGCATTATATAATCAGTAGCAAACTAAATTAAGCCAAGCAACGTAATTGAACAATTTTGCAATAAGTGGCTAACTAAAATTCCGAGAAGCAGGTAACTGAACTTACGCTAGTTCTTTGTACAGGCACACTGCAACTTCTTTTTCGCTTACAAGGTTGTACGAAGGAGTCCATGGCATCAATTGCTTGGATACGCAGTCCCAATACTTCTTTCTTCCCACACTGCATTGGTAAGTCGAATGGTTAATCTGGTAAGATGGTGCGTCCTTGATATGTTATATGAGGACGTGTAGTCAGACTAGTTGTAGCCACACACGTCGCACTGGCTTTTACTGTATATTTCATGCGATTACTTTTGGCATATCGAGATCTAAGCAATCTACAATAGGATGAAAAGACTGGCATCCTTCACATTATTGGCGAACTCAGTTCATAGAAACAAGCAATTCAACCATTCTGTGGGTAAATCAAAAGCACCACTGGAATATTTTTCACTACCCCTATCATACACGCAAAAAGGGGCGACGCCACCATAGGGGCTGGTATGGGCAGCCGCCTCGGGTGGCTCGAAAGTGTGCACCTAGTTTGAGTCGTCCAGGTTGGCCCAGGCTAGTTTTGTTCGTCCCAACGCACGAGCAGGCAATGTAAAAAATGAAAAATTTGGATAGGCCAATAACATAAGTGCAAGGCAGGCCCTATAGCAGGCTCGTGGCCCAAACGAGCGCCTCACATATCGATCGACAGCAGGAAAAATCCCAATTCATCCGCTCCAGCCTCCAGTCTGGTTCGCTCCTAACCTAGCCGCCGCTGGACAGACCGACACAGCACTTCCTCGCGCCCTCGTTGGAGGGCGGTCGCCGGGCTTCAAGCGAACGGAAGGACAAGAAGATGAAGATCCAACCCTGGGTGTAGCCTGCGTGGGAGGCAGCGGCGGCAGCACGGGCATGGCATCGAGCTTGCGCAAACGTACAGTCGCAGCTTGCAAGAATAGCATGCGCAACGAGCAGGTACATCACATCCCTGATTATATCTAATTCAACTCTTCAATTTCTGGCCAATAGTTAAACCTGACAGTGTTGTAAAACTGCTTGTATGTAGGGAATCTATGAGAAAATGAAACCAATTTCTACTTATTTTATAACTCCCCCAATCAATACTGAACTAACTGAATCTGATGTATCTAATCAAGTTTCCGGTGCGAACATCCAAGCTCATGTTGTTCTTGAGCCTGAAGTGTCTAATGAACAGACTGCTAATGAAGGATTTGATGCAAACATTTTACATGCTCCTGGTGATGAACAAATAGTGTCTAATGAGGCATCTAATGCAAGCATTTTGCAAGCTCCCATTGAAGGATTTAGTGTCTAATGATGATCTGCTATGTTGAGAGAGACATAGAGATTTGCAGGCATTGATGACAAGCAAATTATAGTGCATTTTCATGGCTTGAGGAAACGTCGAGGCCATCTACCAGAAAGTCCCCGTATCATGACAACGTAGCATAAATACTTTTCTAATCTGTTGTTTGAAACTATTGGCATACTTGTGCAGGATAGATATATTGATATGCAGTTTGCGCACTGGTTATAGGTGCAATTACACTTTGATATTTTCAGCCAGAGAATGAATAATTCAAGCAGGTGCAGACCATATTTGTAGTCCTTGTACACCATGTTGCATTTTGTGTTTTTTGGTGCTTGCATCATTTAGTGTTTATAATCTGAACTACTTTGGATCATTAGCTGGTTTTCAAAGTGCATGTAGCTTCACATTTCTCAAGTTATGTTGATTTCCGGAGTGCAAGTGCCTTCGTACTTTTTAAGTTAAATGTTCGCCCCTGGTAACTTGAATTCGTGGATCCGCCACTGCACACAAATCATACACGAATGCCAGTACGAATTAAATGAAATGCAGGGACTTACGCTAGCTCGTTGTACAGGCTCACTACAGCTCTGCTTGCGCTTGGGATGTTCCATGTACAAGTCCATGTTACCACTTGCTTGGATGTGCAGGCCTTGTGCTCCTTGCATCCTCCTCTGCATTTTTGACACGGCGAATGGCTGATCAAATAAGAGGAATCGACCTTGCTGTTGTACCGGAGGACAGATACTTACAAGTTTATACGGGTGTGTAGGATGTGTACCAGATCCTGTAGCGCCGCCATGCTTCACTAAAAAATGGATTTGCTTGTTTCAGATGATATCTCTAGAAGAAATAAGAGTTAAAGTCAGAGTTGGATAGGCGTGTAAGCTAAGAGAGTAGTGAAAGGATATCCAAACATCGTCGGAACAGTGCACAAGGGAGTGATGTGTGGATACCTAGTTCGGGCCGGCGTTTGGGCATGCTCGCCTAGCTAGAGTGCGGGTCACTTCAGAGCCGTTGAGGGTGATGCGCTGGCGTTGGCTAGCCGCGCACGGATGCAGATCTTGAGTGGCAGCGGAGCGCTATGATGCGGTGGACGAGACCGTTGGTGAAGCCCCAGCGGCCTCGGGGGGCGGAGGCGCGACGATGTGATCGGTGAAGTAGCCCCGGTGAGCTGGGAGACGGCGTCGGTGAAGCGCACCTGATGCGGTGGAAGTCGGTGTCTGTGAGGCATGTCGGTTGCGGCGGCCGACGTTGTCGGTGGACCACCCAGTGCGGTGGACGAGGGCGTAGATGAGGTAGCTCCGGTGCGGTGGTGAAGCGCGACCGTCGTCTTCGTCGTCGTCGTCCGGCACAGAGGTGGGGAAAGAGACGAGACGAGGGGCGATTCAAACTTTGCTTGGGTTAGCGGCGAATTAGGGATTTGAGCAATCTGGGCGCGGAAGAGGACGGTGGAGAAGGGAGATTTTGCAGGGCTGGAATTGGGGCCGCCAGATATTTCAATCCGAAACGTGGAAGCGCAAACTTATTTTGTTGTCGTCCTTTTTTTTGGGGGGGGGAGGGGGAGGGAGGGAGGGGGTGGGTGGCTGGGTGCTAAGCGTCCGTCCGACACACGCGACCACCACGACACGACCCTGGTCTGCCTGGTGCGCCTACATTTGAGAATGCAAACGAATCTTCTTTAATTAGCAAACGAATCTGTATGTATTACAATGCCCGTGTTTTCCTTGCAATAATTAGTCATTCGAAACGAGATACTATAAATTAATTAATGAGGAGTTATTTGAAAAAAATTGAAACGGTATCCACGCTAACGTGGATTAGAGTGTGTGTCACATAATTAGTTATTTGAATTAGAGTGTGTGTCACATAGCGATCTCCAATTCTAACGTGGATTTCGCATTTCACTATATCCACGCTACTTTTCTAATACAAATTCATATGTATATGATAAACACAATGGTAGTGAGAAAACTTTTGGATGGATTCAAACATATGACCTACAAAATAGCACAACAAATCGAGTCAATGTCAACTTTTCGAAACCTAGTATGGCACGAATTCGAAATAATTACCCATATGCATGGTCCTCAGTTCAAATCTTACAATGTACACCGAATTGAAACATCGATATTAAGTCTCGTACTATCTACATTCAAATGTTGTTTTTAGCCCCCCCCCCCCCCCGCACACACGCTACATACTTCCTGTATCGGTCAATCTTCCTCTCCTAACCACCTTAGGAAGCTATCGGTTTCCAACACACATCCATTTTTTCTCTCCATGTTTTGATCTCTAACTCTCTCAACTACACAACCCCATTTTTCCACTCTGTTACGAAATGTATTTACCTCACACACCCGCCATTGCACCCCATGCCGAGCTCTCTCTCTCTCTCCCTCTCCCTCTCACCCTCTCGCGCTAAATACATGCATTGCCTATCTAGCCCCCCAACCTCTCGTGCGCACGCACGCACGTTGTCTATCTAGGTCACTCCCTCGAGACTGTCTCACTCTTTCTTCCGCACGGAGGGCCACACTCGCTCAATCTCGCTCTCATTATCTGAGTCTCGTTTAACCTCGTTTTCTTTCACACACAAATGATATATCTCCCTGTTCGGGCCTCGATCGACACACTCTATACTCTCTCATGCAGATTGTCTATCTAGGTCAGTCCATCGAAGCCGCCCCCACTCTTTCGACCTCATGGCGGGCCACGCTCGCTATCTCTCTCTCTCTCCCTCTCTCTCTCCCTCTCTCTCTCTCTCTTTGTATGTCTCGATTGACCTCGCTCTTTCTCGGACAAAAATGATATATCACCATGTTTGAGCCCAATTTGACTTATTCACATTGTATACTCTCTCACACACATTGTCTATCTAGGTCACTCTCTCCAACCCGTCTCACTCTTTCGATCGCACGATGACCCTATGTGATCGATTGACCTTGCTTCCTCCCACGCACAAAATATATGTACACTTCTGTGACTGGATCATCTCTCAAGCTCTATCTTACAGCCCTCACCCTTGCCAAAAGCTCAATCGGACAATATCTCTCTAGAGCATATATATTTGTTCAATGAATGTCGGACCACACTCACTTTGTCTCTCTATCTATATGTCTCTCGATTGACCTCGCTTTCTCACGCCGTATCTTCCACACATTGAAGCTACCTCTCCATCCCTCGCAAAACCAGAGCTATTTACAATGCGAGGGGCACTCCAACCTTGGATTAATTTGTGTAGGCATTTATTCCGGTCGGTTTAGATTATATTTTTGTAGCATTCGGCCCACAACTACTCGAAACACCGTTGCAACCCCCGCAACTCCCCTAGTTGATTTCCCTCTAGCTCGGTCATCGCTCTCTCGCATGTCCTTTCTCGCCTTCAATGTCGCACCATGGTATTATTGCAAAAAACTCTGTTGTTCTCTTTAATTATTATAAATAAGCTACAAAACTACACACCGATAGTCCACTTGGAATGGAACAAATTTCGACCCACAAATTAAAGTGCTACAAACCACACACCGAGGGGCCCACATGTCATGAAACAAATTTGGACCCATATACAAATTAAAAAATAAAGGACAGGATCGAACAAGCGACCAGGGCCTTCAAGCCGCACGTCAATAGGCAACATACGTAGAATAGCAATGTTTGTTGTACCTCCCTTTGTTCACATAATGTTTTTATATTACCACAGCCTATTTAATTGATAACATGTAATATTATTTTTAGTACTATTCGCCTTCACTTACTGGTGGGTTCCATGTGTGCTCTCTCTCTCTCTCCTCCCCTTCTGCGTTTAGACGCACGAGCAAACACGAAGAACTCGCGGGCGATGTTGCCGTTGACCATATCTGGACGCGTTCACAAGTTACGGCACCAGTTTCACGTGCTAGCAGCACTAGTCAGTGTGTACGTGCAATGCACATTAATTTGGAAGTATATTAAGTGCATGCGGATATTAAGTAGGATATTATTTGCGTGTTATTATGTGATTAGCACTATTTTTGGCATGAAATTAACTGCACGCTAAACGTGTTGAGCGCTCGACATTGAAGCAGTCTAGGTCGTTGGATGACAAGGAATACATGTGGCTTGATGACGTTTTATATTTAATTTGATACGGCTCTAGCAGAACATTCAATCGATCAAACCATAGATTTCGTTCAGTCTGACTCCGACTTTAAATTATACGACGATCAATCTAAAATAAACGGAAATGATAAACGTTCAGATTTTAAGCATGGCAATCCGAACGTTTTTCATGGCAAATTTAGATTACGCGGCGGCGGCGGGGGCGTCTTGCGGTGGGAAGCGGCTCCTCTGCCGTGCTCTGTGTGTTGTCGGGCCACTGACTGACGGCGACGGCGGCGCCTTGCGCCGTTGTTGGCGTACTCCTGGACGTTGGCCTAGCTTCAAGGAAGGCCAAAATGTTCTGGACTTCGGAGCGAGTCAACTGGCGGGAGGAGGCGACTGGCGTTGGTGCAAGGAAGCGGTCGACGGAGGCCATCCATGCCGCTGAGGGGGGCACTGGCACCCGCGCGGGGACAGGCGCTGTCAACGGCGCGGCGGAGACATTCGTGTGTACGGGCACCGGCACGGGCGCGCACATCAGTGCATGCGCAGGCGCATGCACTGGCAGGTGCACGGGCACCGGCACGGGCATGCGCGTCAGTGCACGCGCAGGCACATGCGCTGGCAGGTGCACGGGCACGTGAAAGTTGGCGGGGACCTCGTGGAACCCCGTGGCATCAAGCTCGGCGACAATGTGCGGCTCCCAGCCCATCAATGCCACGGGGATGGGTGCTGGCGCAGTCGGGGCGACGGGAGCCGGAACGGGAGCGGGGATAGGCGCGGCGTCTTCCCGCAAGGCCAGTTCAAGCTCGTCCCAAAGCGCCTTATGTTCTTGAGACTCCGGCTAGGTGTCTTCCTCAGGAAACTGGAAGACTAAGGGCAGACCATCGTGATGCGGCATGGCGTACGTTTAGGTCAGGCTGGTTGGAGGTAGACGACAGGAGAATCTGAGAGGAAGAGAGAAGATTGTAGCGATACCGGGTAGTGCGGGGTTGATTTTAAACTGCGGTGCCGGCGACATTAAAAGTGGGAGCAGTTGGGACGAAGGTGGGCGGCGGAGCCTGGTCAAAGGGCTCGCCTCCCGGTGAGCCTGCACATCGGTCTGCTCACACGCCTCCCTGTCAGTCGGCGCAGCGGTCTGCTCGCACGCCTCCCGTCGACTCACACGCTTGCTCGGACGGCACCTGCCGATGAGAAGCGGGACTCGTGGCGGCACGTAAACGCCCACAGTTTCAATAGTGAAAGCGTTCGCCTTAACGTGACAGGTCTTTGTTCCAAAATACCTTGGCTCTTCATTTGTGCAACTTGTCATAAGCAGCTTGTCTCAAATTGAAGAAAAAAATTACGGAGTAATATTTGTGCCATATCACGTGACCATGCTCAGTTTCAAGAATTTATGGTCACTTTTGGATTTTCTGAAATTTAAGATCCAGGATTTGAAACAATATCATAACCTGCATCATGCAATAAATTTTCAAGCCATACATCTGTCCTGTTGTATTTCTTAAGAAAGGATTTGGTCAAACATTTTGCTTAGTTAGACTTCAGACAAGTTATATATGCAGAACAAAAGGATAATCCCTCCGTACCAGTGCATTGCCTGATATATTAACTCAAGTACTAGGCACGAACAAACGGGCTCAATTCTGTGCTCATCCTGGTGTAGTAGTAGTAGTAGTACTAGGCAATGCAGTTGACGGGTAACCTTGGCGAGCGGCGACCGAGGGAATTGAACCATGCTCGGCATGGTAGGTAACGTTGTCTAGTTACTAAAGCATCCCTCCGTTGTTCATCGGTAGTCATTATGGACCGGGGACATGAGGGGAATTTCCTAGGGCTGGAATTCTGGCCGCCAGATATTTCGACTCGAAACGCGGAGGCTCGACTGGTTGGGGTTGCCTAATGTGCGTACCACGCACGCCACCAGAAGGACACAAGCCCGGTTTTTTTTTTTTATATTTTTTTAGGATCAACACGAGCCAAGGTCTGGCTGGTACGCCGTTGGGTCCTACCATTCGAGAATATGAAAGGAACCTTTTAAATTGCCGAACGAATCTATGTGTATTACAATGCCCGTATTTTCCTTGCAAATACTAATCTCAACGTGGTAATTGATTTATGACGAGTTGTTGAATTAGAGTGAGTTTGTGATATAGTGATCTCAACGTGGATTTCACATTTCACGGTATCCCTGGTAAGTTTTTCAATGCAAATTCAAATTTAAAAGATGAACAATATGGAGGTGAGAAAACTTTGTATGTATCAAGCATATGACCACACACACACACACAGAGAGAGAGAGACACCCACACACGAACACAACAACAATCCAATAAGTATAGTGCATCT
>JAAAWM010007911.1:0-10851 GCA_036873465.1 Thinopyrum obtusiflorum
GAGTACAGACATAGTTAGTCAAGTTTTGCCTTAAGAAGGCTAGCACAAACAACGACTCTAGATCGAAAAGGCGAAGGCCTCCTGCCTGGGACCTCCGATCCTAATCCTGGTCGGCTGGCTCAATCCAGTAGTACGTGCCGTCGGGACCCTCCTGGTAGTAGGCTCCGGTGGGGGCATCTGACTCCTGGGCTCCATCGTCTGATGTATCATCAAATGGGTATGGGGAAAAGAATAGCAGAGCAACCGTGAGTACTCATCCAAAGTACTCGCAAGACTAACATCAGAACTATGCTAAGTATGCATTGTTATCAAATGAAAAGGCTGTATCTGTGGACTATATAGCAGCAAGCCAGAATAGAGGGAAAAGCCTAGCCAATCGAAGACTAGCATCTTCAGGGTCTTGCAGCATTAGAAGAGTGCAGATTAGTATCATAGTTTAATTAACAAGCATGTTTGAGGCAAAGCCCAGAGATCCTTCCTCGACTCCCTGCGAGAAAGTGATCCCGGAGCTTACATTAATTTAATAAGTATCCAGTTACGGTAGTAGTAGATCGGGATGGGGGGGGGGGGGGGGGGGGGGGGGGGGGGGGGGGGGGGGGGGGGGGGGGGGGGGGGGGGGGGGGGGGGGGGGGGGGGGGTTATTTTAATTAAACAGAGTTAATTAAGTTTATTATTTAATTAACTAATTAATTACTAATAAGTCCCTGCAGGGGTGCACTACTGTTACCCAACACGTTCGATTAATCTGGCCGGACACACTTGCTGGGTGATACCCGGCCTCGGGTAATCGACATGAAGCAGCGTCCTACCTAGGCTCAGCAGAGAGGTCAGCACGCCGGTCTAAATCCTAAGTGCGAAGGGGTCTTGGAACATCGCCCTTGCACTCCTGCACGTTGCGAGGCTGGTCGGGGCCCAAGCGCGACTGTGGAAGCACCACAGACGTATCCAGCTCACCCCAACAATCAGGCCGCATCTCTGAACTGTGACGTCTGAAGAGCTTTCGGAGAAACGTACAACGTAGAGGGTCCCATAACCATTATCCCACGTACTGGTAGTGCGTATAGGCCAGTGGCCAATTCAGATCAAATACCCAAATCCATTAGGCGTATTTAGTAACTCGCAGAGACGATCAGGATCCCTGTCGCTCCGACTTGGTAACTCGCGGCAACGAACAGGATCCCTGTCGTTCCGCCACAATACCTCTCGCGGGTGCTCTCCTGGCAAGCCCGACTTCATATTTCCCCGCGGGTACCCCTCAGGGTCGACCCGCCTGTAACAGAGGTTGAAGTAACTGTGTGTCCAAGTATCAAGAGGGAATCCGAGGAATCACCCTCGATGGTTTCCCACTCGAGGAGTTGCACGACGGAAGCTTATCGAAGATGATGTAGGAGGAATCACCCTCGCTAACTCACCACCGTATAGCTATCCTACAGAATCATCATTGGAATGAGATACGAGGTATCACCCTCGGCACTCGATGCCAGCTCTGCAGAGTCGAGCAACTTAGGGGGGGTGTGTGGTGATGTGCTGTTCTCAGCCCGTTCGATCGCAGGATCGGGGCACAGATACTAAAGCGAAGCAACTACAGCAAGGAAGAGGGGCCACGGATGGTTCACCATCCAATCTATACTAAGCAGTTTGGATATCAGGCAGGTATCAATAACAGTTTACAAGGGCAGGCTATGCATCAGAATAGGATAAATCAAAGCAGTAACAATTTCTAATGCAAGCAGGAGGGAGAAGGAATAGGCGATATAGACATGCGTCAAGGGGGGTTTGCTTGCCTGGAAGCTCTGCTGAGAGAGGCTGATCGTCAGTGGGCTGCTCGTCTGGAGCGTAGTCGTACTCTACTGCGTCGGCGTCGGTCTCGGCGTCTATCGAGGGAGAAGGAGGGGGGAAGAAGCAATAAATACAATGCAAATAATATGCAACACAGATGCATGGCATGGCAATATGCAGTGTTGATGGTGACCTAATGCATTGCTACACGTCGCAGATGAAGTGGGAAATTAGCGGGAACGTTTCCCCGGTTTCGGACGTTTGTCCGACAGATGAACCGGAGGGGACGGTTCTATGTTCAAGTATTTAGGGGCATCTGACAGCAATACGGAGAGCGTATTCGGATTCGTCTCGTCGTTCTGAGCAACTTTCATGTATAAAGTATTTTCATCCGAGTTACGGATTATTTTATATGATTTTTCAAAGTTTTTCTGAATTTCTGGAATTAATTTAATTATTAAATTGGAATTATCCGAAACAGTGCTTGCCGACATCATCATGACGTCAGCATGACATCAGCAGTCTGTTAAGATTAATCAGGGTTTAATTTGACTAATCATAGATTAATTAGGTTAACTAATTAAATAGTTTATTTTGGGGGGGGGGGGGGGGGGGGGGGGGGGGGGGGGGGGGGGGGGGGGGGGGGGGGGGGGGGGGGGGGGGGGGGGGGGGGGGGGGGGGGGGGGGGGGGGGGGGGGGGGGGGGGGGGGGGGGGGGGGGGGGGGGGGGGGGGGGGGGGGGGGGGGGGGGGGGGGGGGGGGGGGGGGGGGGGGGGGGGGGGGGGGGGGGGGGGGGGGGGGGGGGGGGGGGGGGGGGGGGGGGGGGGGGGGGGGGGGGGGGGGGGGGGGGGGGGGGGGGGGGGGGGGGGGGGGGGGGGGGGGGGGGGGGGGGGGGGGGGGGGGGGGGGGGGGGGGGGGGGGGGGGGGGGGGGGGGGGGGGGGGGGGGGGGGGGGGGGGGGGGGGGGGGGGGGGGGGGGGGGGGGGGGGGGGGGGGGGGGGGGGGGGGGGGGGGGGGGGGGGGGGGGGGGGGGGGGGGGGGGGGGGGGGGGGGGGGGGGGGGGGGGGGGGGGGGGGGGGGGGGGGGGGGGGGGGGGGGGGGGGGGGGGGGGGGGGGGGGGGGGGGGGGGGGGGGGGGGGGGGGGGGGGGGGGGGGGGGGGGGGGGGGGGGGGGGGGGGGGGGGGGGGGGGGGGGGGGGGGGGGGGGGGGGGGGGGGGGGGGGGGGGGGGGGGGGGGGGGGGGGGGGGGGGGGGGGGGGGGGGGGGGGGGGGGGGGGGGGGGGGGGGGGGGGGGGGGGGGGGGGGGGGGGGGGGGGGGGGGGGGGGGGGGGGGGGGGGGGGGGGGGGGGGGGGGGGGGGGGGGGGGGGGGGGGGGGGGGGGGGGGGGGGGGGGGGGGGGGGGGGGGGGGGGGGGGGGGGGGGGGGGGGGGGGGGGGGGGGGGGGGGGGGGGGGGGGGGGGGGGGGGGGGGGGGGGGGGGGGGGGGGGGGGGGGGGGGGGGGGGGGGGGGGGGGGGGGGGGGGGGGGGGGGGGGGGGGGGGGGGGGGGGGGGGGGGGGGGGGGGGGGGGGGGGGGGGGGGGGGGGGGGGGGGGGGGGGGGGGGGGGGGGGGGGGGGGGGGGGGGGGGGGGGGGGGGGGGGGGGGGGGGGGGGGGGGGGGGGGGGGGGGGGGGGGGGGGGGGGGGGGGGGGGGGGGGGGGGGGGGGGGGGGGGGGGGGGGGGGGGGGGGGGGGGGGGGGGGGGGGGGGGGGGGGGGGGGGGGGGGGGGGGGGGGGGGGGGGGGGGGGGGGGGGGGGGGGGGGGGGGGGGGGGGGGGGGGGGGGGGGGGGGGGGGGGGGGGGGGGGGGGGGGGGGGGGGGGGGGGGGGGGGGGGGGGGGGGGGGGGGGGGGGGGGGGGGGGGGGGGGGGGGGGGGGGGGGGGGGGGGGGGGGGGGGGGGGGGGGGGGGGGGGGGGGGGGGGGGGGGGGGGGGGGGGGGGGGGGGGGGGGGGGGGGGGGGGGGGGGGGGGGGGGGGGGGGGGGGGGGGGGGGGGGGGGGGGGGGGGGGGGGGGGGGGGGGGGGGGGGGGGGGGGGGGGGGGGGGGGGGGGGGGGGGGGGGGGGGGGGGGGGGGGGGGGGGGGGGGGGGGGGGGGGGGGGGGGGGGGGGGGGGGGGGGGGGGGGGGGGGGGGGGGGGGGGGGGGGGGGGGGGGGGGGGGGGGGGGGGGGGGGGGGGGGGGGGGGGGGGGGGGGGGGGGGGGGGGGGGGGGGGGGGGGGGGGGGGGGGGGGGGGGGGGGGGGGGGGGGGGGGGGGGGGGGGGGGGGGGGGGGGGGGGGGGGGGGGGGGGGGGGGGGGGGGGGGGGGGGGGGGGGGGGGGGGGGGGGGGGGGGGGGGGGGGGGGGGGGGGGGGGGGGGGGGGGGGGGGGGGGGGGGGGGGGGGGGGGGGGGGGGGGGGGGGGGGGGGGGGGGGGGGGGGGGGGGGGGGGGGGGGGGGGGGGGGGGGGGGGGGGGGGGGGGGGGGGGGGGGGGGGGGGGGGGGGGGGGGGGGGGGGGGGGGGGGGGGGGGGGGGGGGGGGGGGGGGGGGGGGGGGGGGGGGGGGGGGGGGGGGGGGGGGGGGGGGGGGGGGGGGGGGGGGGGGGGGGGGGGGGGGGGGGGGGGGGGGGGGGGGGGGGGGGGGGGGGGGGGGGGGGGGGGGGGGGGGGGGGGGGGGGGGGGGGGGGGGGGGGGGGGGGGGGGGGGGGGGGGGGGGGGGGGGGGGGGGGGGGGGGGGGGGGGGGGGGGGGGGGGGGGGGGGGGGGGGGGGGGGGGGGGGGGGGGGGGGGGGGGGGGGGGGGGGGGGGGGGGGGGGGGGGGGGGGGGGGGGGGGGGGGGGGGGGGGGGGGGGGGGGGGGGGGGGGGGGGGGGGGGGGGGGGGGGGGGGGGGGGGGGGGGGGGGGGGGGGGGGGGGGGGGGGGGGGGGGGGGGGGGGGGGGGGGGGGGGGGGGGGGGGGGGGGGGGGGGGGGGGGGGGGGGGGGGGGGGGGGGGGGGGGGGGGGGGGGGGGGGGGGGGGGGGGGGGGGGGGGGGGGGGGGGGGGGGGGGGGACAATTAAGTCGGGGGCGTCACAAGTTGGTATCAGAGCCGACTGCCTGTAGGAAGCCTCCTTCCAATTCCTTGGCCGAAGTTGAGTATAGTCTTTCCGAAAACTATTTTACTAACATGGCTGTGTGGCTTACGGACCCACATCGCCAACTGGGTGGTATTAGGATCTTTTATTCCTCTTCTATACTCTGGGACTCTGAATTCTCTTCCTTTCGGGTTAAATGAATTTATTAACGCTGACACCTAGGTTCTCGTAATCTCGTTTACCCGGAGAGCTGGATATCTGTGCTTGTTCCTTATCTTTGATCTGATTAGTCTGATAATCATTTTTCTTTCCATTGGTTTGTTTAACCTTTACTCCCCAAGATATACTATACTTCTCATGGTCATTTGACAATTCCGAATTTCCTCTGTTTCAGATGGATCGTCTGTTTCCGCCGCGCCCTGCGACGCAGCTTGTGCTTCGCACTTGGGCTCGGGATACACCTGGTTTTCCAGCTGTCCTGATCGACCTCCTGACCAGACTGGGCTACCGCTGGTACCCCGAATACATGGTCTACGAGGATTACCGCGAGTTCAACCAGGAACAGTACCATGCTGATGTTCATATCTATGATCAGCGAGATGACTCAAACACTGAGCAGCACCTGTTCCACGGTATCGGTGTGACGATTGAGATGGCAGTCCATGATGCCGCCTATTCTGCTGTCGCGCGACTCCGTGGCGAGCATGATAGCTTGGGTGCCTCTGAGTTTCGATATATTCCGTATGCCCCTGCTGGAGATACTACTGGATACTACACAGCTATCTGTGCCCCTTACGAGTGTCGTCGATACGACCCGCATGTTTTCATTCAGTGCACTCAGGCTCTGGATCGTACTGTCCGGGCTCTCGCCGTCGAGCTGTTTGCCACTCGAGCACGTCTCTACGATGCTATGACAGAGTTGCTACCAGCTGTTCATGCAGGGATACACCCGGAGTACATTCTTTACCCACACAGGACTCAGATGCCTTCGGGTATTGATTGGCCTGCTGTTGGAGGTCATACACCTGTGCGTGGACCTCTTCTTCCAGTTCGAGACCGGATTCTGCATCAGAGTGCACATGGAGAGCAGGATTTTCCTACGACGGACATTCGTCGTCCGCACTTGCAGTTGCCCCGTTTCAATGGTTTCCCCCGACGTTGATATAGCCTTTGCTATGTCTCGTTGTGTACTTCCTTACCGCGTGCCTGCGCGCCGCCTAGTGTGTCTAGCTTTTAAATTTGCGCCGTTATGCTGTCCGCGTGTAACCGACTCTGTGTATGGATCTATATGTCTTAATTGACTACTGTTATGTATCTGTTACACTACTTATTCATTGTCGTGTTACCTCATGCGTGTCGCTAAACACTTGCATTTGCTTTTACTAAACTACCCCCTGTTGAAATTTTAGCAGGATGGTTAGGCCAGGTGCTCGTGGTCGTGGTCGTGGCCGTGCTGCCGAACACCCACCACCGCCAGACTATATGGCAGCTATGATGCAACAGTTCGAGCTCAACCGTCAGTTTATGACTGGGATTATGGCTCAGTTCCCGCATCTGAACAACCAGAACCAGAACCCAGCCTCAATTACTCTGTCAAAATTTGTGCGTCTCAATCCCACTCAGTTCCGCAACTCTGAACAGCCACTGGATGCTGATGACTAGCTTCGCGACATCACTCACGAGATGGAGTCTGCCAATGTTGCCCAAGCCAACTTTGTAACCTTCGCGGCCTTCTTCCTGAAGGGCCCTGCCGCTCAATGGTGGGACACCCACAAGCGTTTGCTGCCTGCTGGGACAGCCGTCACCTGGAACGACTTTCAGGCTGATTTTCGTGCCCGCTATATTCCTCAGGAAATCATGGACCAGAAGAAGACCGAGTTTCGCAACCTTACCCAGGGCAACAAGACTATCGAAGCTTATCAGCGGGAGTTCCTAAACTTGTCCCGCTATGCAGAAGAAGACATCCCCACTGATGCTCGTAGGCAGGAGAAGTTTCGTAGTGGACTCCACCCAGACCTGGAGCTTGCTCTAGCCGTACATGACTTTGGTGACTTTGCCACCCTAGTGAACAAAGCTATCCGGATTGAGACTGCTCAGCTAAAACACAAGGAGTCGCAGAAACGCTATCGTGACGTTGGCTCATCTTCGAGCTCAGGACAAAGGCGTAAAATCTGGATTCCCAATAGCATGTACCGTCCAACTGCCCCTGCGCCAAGGCCTTCCTATGCAGCACCCCGTCTGCCTCCTCCACCACTGAGGCAGCCGAGAGCTCCAGCTCCTCGACCCAATGCTGATCTTCGACCTGAAGACGGTTTGTGCTTCAAGTGCCGCAAACCATGTCACTGTGCCAAAGACTGCCGCCAGAGTCAGAATCAATTGTCACTTCCCTCAGCTGGCCGTGGAAATGGCCGTGGCAACAACCAGACCCGCAACTATAATACTGGGTCTTCTGCTTATGGTCGTGGACATGCTTACAACATTGACATTGAAGAAGTCCAAGACCAGCCTGCTACTGTGATGGGTACACTTCTCGTTAACTCAGTACCCGCTTCTGTTCTGTTTGATTCAGGAGCATCACATTCATTCATTTCTGGAGAATTTGCATTCATGCATGGCATACAACATGAAAAGATGCATACCCCGTTATTCGTTAAAACTCCCGGGTCCCATTGTCGAACCTCCATCATGGTACCTAAAGTCACCGTCGAGATTGAAGGATTAGAATTCCTTGCCTCCCCTATTGTTCTGAAGTCTTCCACCATAGACCTTATCCTCGGAATGGATTGGTTGAAAGCTCACATTGCTTCAATCAATTGTGCCACCAAAGTCGTCCAACTTCTCCACCCCTCCGACGAGATAGTGAACTACACCGCCCGCATTACCCGGAATGCCGAAGCTCAGATATATGCTCTGAATGCTTTGAATGCCTCACCTCTTGACAGTATCGAGAACGTTCCAGTCGTTCGCGATTTTACTGACGTCTTTCCAGAAGAACTTCCAGGAATACCCCCGGAAAGAGCTGTTGAGATCATCATCGACTTGAAGCCTGGCACTACCCCTATTGCGAAGCGTCCTTATAAGATGCCCCCGCATGAACTCCTTGAGCTTAAGGAGGAGATCGACAAGTCACTTAAAAAGGGATTCATTCGTCCAAGTTCCTCTGCCTGGGGAGCACCTTCGCTCTTTGTTAGGAAGAAGGATGGAACGAACCGATTGGTCCATGACTATCGGCCCATTAATCAAGCAACGATCCAGAACAAGTATCCACTTCCTCGGATCAATGATCTTTATGATTAGCTTGCTGGATCCTCTGTGTTCTCTAAACTCGACTTGAGGTTGGGTAAGGAGGATATTCCAAAGACCGCCTTCGTTACTCGGTATGGGTCATATGAGTACACCGTCATGCCCTTCGGATTGACTAATGCTCCAGCAACCTTTTCTCGATTGATGAACTATATCTTCATGGACTACCTCGATAAATTCATCGTGGTTTACTTGGATGATATCCTTATATACTCCAAGAATGAAGAAGAACACGCCGAACATCTTCGGCTTGTATTGGAGAAACTTCGAGAGCACCAGCTATATGCCAAGTATTCTAAGTGTGAATTCTGGTTATCTGGGGTGACCTATCTTGGTCATGTGATTTCCAAGGATGGCATTGCCGTTAACCCAGAACGAGTTCAGGCTATTCTTGACTGGCCTCCTCCGAAGAATGTCAAGCAAGTCAGAAGTTTTCTCGGACTTGCTAGTTATTGCCGTCGGTTCGTCGAGAACTTCTCCAAGATTGCTAAGCCCCTGACTGATCTGCTTCACAAAGGCGTTAAGTTTGAGTGGACAGACAAATGTCAGGAAAGTTTCCAGATGCTAAAAGACAAGTTGACATCTGCCCCAGTGCTAGCTCCCCCTGATTCCCGCAAGGACTTCGTGATTTACTGTGATGCATCTCGTCAAGGATTAGGCTGTATCCTCATGCAAGAGCGCAAGGTAATTGCTTATGCCTCGCGACAATTGCGTCCTCATGAGGAAAATTATCCAGTACATGATCTCGAGCTTGCAGCAGTTATTTATGCTCTGAAACTATGGCGACACTACCTTCTCGATAATCGTTGCGAGATATACACGGACCACCAAAGTCTGAAGTATCTGTATACTCAACCAGATCTGAACCTCCGTCAACAGAGATGGCTCGAGACAATAGCCGATTATGATATGAATATTTCGTATACCCCTGGCAAGGCTAATGTAATGGCCGATGCTTTGAGCCGCAAGGCTTATTGCAACAACCTCAGGGTTCAGGAAGCACAGCCTATGCTGTATGAAGAGCTTCGCAAGTTGAATCTTCACATTGTTCCACAGGGTTATCTCAATACCCTGGTTGTTGAACCGGACCTCGAGCGCAATATCAAAACAAGACAGAATTATGACTCTGAAGTCGACAAAATTAAGAAATATCTCTCCACAGGAGGCTCTTCGTTTTACCATGTTGATAATGAAGGTGCCCTATTCTTCAAAGGCCGCCTAGTGGTCCCCACAAAGAAAAACCTGGACTCGCGCTCGGATGTTATGAAAGAAGCGCATGACACACCTTTATCTATTCACCCTGGCAGTACCAAGATGTACCAGGACATTCGTCAGCGATACTGGTGGCCTGGTATGAAGCAGGACATTGCTCGATATGTTGCTGAGTGTGACGTTTGCCGTCGCATCAAGGCAGAACATCAAAGGCCTGCTGGAACTCTGCAGCCACTTGCTATTCCTGAATGGAAATGGGACAAAGTCCAAATGGATTTCATTACTGGTTTTCCCAGGTCACAGAAGGGTCATGATGCTATCTTTGTTGTCATTGATCAGTTCTCCAAGGTTGCCCACTTTCTGCCAGTCAAGGAAACAATCACTGCTAGTCAGTTAGCAGACTTGTATGTTTCCAGAATTGTGTCACTCCACGGTGTTCCGTTGGAAATCAGTTCAGATCGTGGCAGCCTCTTCACCTCAAGATTCTGGAACAGTTTCCAGGAAGCTATGGGAACTCATCTCTCCTTTAGCACCGCCTTTCACCCTCAGTCTCAGGGTCAAGTCGAACGAATCAATCAAGTACTTGAAGATATGCTTCGGGCTTGTGTTATCTCATTCAGAAAGAAATGGGAGGAATCTCTCCCGTATGCCGAATTCTCTTATAACAATAGCTACCAAGCTAGTCTGAAGATGGCACCGTTTGAAGTTCTTTATGGACGTAAGTGTCGAACCCCTCTGAATTGGTCAGAAACTGGGGAACATTCACTCTTTGGTCCGGACATTATTCAACAAGCTGAAGAACAAGTTTGAATTGTCCGTAAACATTTGCAAGCTGCTCAGTCTCGTCAGAAGAGCAACTATGACCGTAAGCATAAGGTAATGGTCTATCAACCGGGCGAGCAAGCTTACCTTCGCGTCACTCCATTGAAAGGCACTCATCGGTTCGGAATCAAGGGCAAGTTAGCTCCTCGCTACATCGGCCCGTTCCGTATTCTTGCCCGTCGAGGAGAAGTGGCATATCAGTTACAATTGCCGTCAAACCTTTCTCAGGTGCATGATGTCTTTCATGTATCACAACTTCGTCGCTGCTTCAAGGATCCTATCCGAGGTGTGAATCATGAAATGCTTGAATTGCGGGAAGATCTGTCCTATCCAGAATATCCCATCCGCATTCTTGATCAAGCTGAACGTCGAACTCGTCAGAAGGCAATCAAGCTCCTCAAAGTTCAGTGGTCGAATCATTCTGAGGATGAAGCCACTTGGGAACGTGAGGATCGTCTTCGTGAAGAATACCCCTCTTTCTTCCAGCCTACCTCTTAATTCTCGGGACGAGAAGTCTTGTTAGAGGAGGAGAATTGTAACACCCCTTGTACTTATGCTGCAGTAATCACCTCTTTGAGAATGTCATGTCAGCAGGTAAACAGTGTTTGATCATCATTGCATCATATCTCATTTCAAATTCCAATTCAAATTGCAAA